>JADBJO010004448.1:154695-182195 GCA_016801955.1 Conus betulinus | reverse complement strand
TCATAATTATTTTTTTCTGCTTTTTTTCGCATTCCTGCTTCCCCTTCTTTTAAGACAGGTTCCCAGGTGAACGAGATCCTGGCAAAAATAACGGAGTGGTGTTGAAAAAATGTTAACAGTAACAGCCAGACAATGACTTACCGACTAAAGACCACGGCTGGCTGGTTTCAGAGGATTCTGTTCTCTCCAGGCTGGAGAAATGGCATGGCTTTTTGACCAGGCAGGACAGCTAAGTGGGTGACGCCAAAGCCAGAAAAGTGAGTGCTCACACCAGGCCAGACAACAACATCGTGATTTTTTTTTTTTTTTTTTCAAGCAAGATGTTGATTCCGGTTACATTGTAGACAAGACAATGGGGCTGGTTATGTAGAGTGGCAAGACAATGGGCTAGTTATGTATCATAGCAAGACAATGGGCTGGTTGTGTATTATAGCAAGACAATGGGCTGGTTATGTATCATAGCAAGACAGTGGGCTGGTTACATATCATAGCAAGACAATGGGCTGGTTGTACATTATAGCAAGACAGTGGGCTGGTTATATACCATAGCGACAATGGGCTGGTTATATAGGGCTGGTTGCATTTCATGACAAGACAGTGGGTTGGTTATATGTCATGACAAGACAGTGGGCTGGTTATATATCATAGCAAGACAATGGGCTGGTTGCATATCATAGAAAGACAATGGGCTGGTTGCATATCATAGCAAGACAATGGGTTGGTTATATATCATAGCAAGACAATGGGCTGGTTGCATATCATAGAAAGACAATGGGCTGGTTGTATATCATAGCAAGACAATGGGTTGGTTATATATCATAGCAAGACAATGGGCTGGTTGTATATCATAGCAAGACAATGGGCTGGTTGCATATCATAGCAAGACAATGGGCTGGTTGTATATCATAGCAAGACAATGGGCTGGTTGTATATCATAGCAAGACAATGCGCTGGTTGTATATCATAGCAAGACAATGCGCTGGTTACATATCATAGCAAGACAATGCCCTGGTTGTATATCATAGCAAGGCAATGGGCTGCTTATATATCATAGCAAGACAATGGGCTGGTTACATATCGTAGCAAGACAATGGGCTGGTTATATAGGGCTGGTTGCATTTTCATGTCAAGACAATAGGTTGGTTATACGCCATGACAAGACAATGGGTTGGTTATATGTCATGACAAGACAATGAGCTGGCTACATAATATTGTCATAGCAAGACAATGGGCTGGTTATATAGGGCTGGTTGCAATTCATGACAAAAGAGTGGGTTGGTTATATGCCATTACAAGACAATGGGCTGGTTGTATGTCATGACAGGATGGTAGGCTGGTAATATATCGTGACAGGACATTGGGCTGGTTATAGGTCATAGGAAGACAACAGGCTGGCTATGTCCAGGCAGGACCACGGGGCTGGCTACGTATGTCCAGCACGACCACGGGGCTGGCTATGCATGACCACGCAAGACCACGGGACTGGCTATGTATGTCCACGCAAGACCACGGGACTGGCTATGTATGTCCACGGAAGACCACGGGGCTGGCAATGCATGTCCAGGCAAGTCCACGGGGCTGGCTATGTATGTCTAGACAAGACCGCGGGGCTGGCTGTGTATGTCTAGACAGGACCACGGGGCTGGCTATTCATGTCTAGACAAGACCACGGGGCTGGCTATCAGAATGGCAAGACGATGAAACCGGCCGTGTGCAGACGAGGCGAGGGGCTGGCTATGTCCGTTACTGTGTCACGGTGCAAAGAAGAGACTCGACCGTTCTGTGCGTGTCACAGTAACCAAACATGGCCGCCTTTGTCAGCAGACACACAGTTCCCCGAGAGCCCCCCCCCCCCCCCCCCCCCCCCCCCCCCCCCCCTCCCATCCCTTACTCATTGCGGCCTACGTGTCCATCAACTTAGTTTACCTGCCTACCTACACACAAGTTTATATCTACGTGCCTGTTTGTGTACCTGAAACTCCCCTTCCCTCCCCCCCCCCCCCACCTCCCGTCTGTCCATGTCATTCTACCGACCTATATACTTACCACGCATGGCCATGCATATCTTAAGACCTTTGATGTATGTATATAGATTGGCGAGTTTTCTTTTTTTTTGTTTTGTTTTTGTTTTTGTTTTTGTTTCCCTCAAATGAAAAAGAAACCGTTGTTCATTTGTAACCTGACCGCCTTCGTGTATGTACATGCCCGTGTATCATAATTATAAGCTATCTGCCATTTGCGTCGGTGCTGGTTAAAAAAAGGGAAAAAAAAAAAAAAAAGAAAATATATACGACACATGAAAATATATACGATATACACATGCGGCATACGACTAAACGATGTCCAAACTTTTTGGATTAAAAAAAAAAAGAAAAGTCGCAAAATGCGAGTTCACGTTCGTGAAAGATGTCCTTACAGTCGCGGTTTCCCTCGCTCTTGCCCTCATTCGCTTTGCTCGTGAAAATCGGACGTAGACTGATTTCTGCACGAGCGCAATCCTCAGTGTATGAATTGCCGTGTGAAAGCAGTGGGCAACAAGTCTGGACACGTAAACCACTCGTGAGGTAAATGCGCTTAGTACACATGTGTCGTACCGTGTGTTGTAAGAGTTGTCTTATTCCAGGAACTGCTTCGGTTGGAAATATTAGTC
Source organism: Conus betulinus (assembly GCA_016801955.1). Classification (NCBI taxonomy): domain Eukaryota; kingdom Metazoa; phylum Mollusca; class Gastropoda; order Neogastropoda; family Conidae; genus Conus; species Conus betulinus. The sequence continues at coordinate 179,545 of JADBJO010004448.1, read as the reverse complement.
TTATGTGGCTGCTATGCGCCTTTTAATCCTTGAAGTCGTGGAATACCAGCCTACGAAAACTTTTCACGATCGACAGGGTGTGTGTGTGTGTGTGTGTGTGTGTGTGTGTGTGTGTGTGTGTGTGTGTGTGTGTGTGTGTGTGTGTGTGTGTGTGTGTGTGTGACAGGTTGGCATGTTGTTAAACAGAACACTGGTAATGAGAATACAAACGTTTTGATTATGACGGTGAGATTGGTGGGTGACTGTTTGGCCAAGGACGACGATCCTGTGCTTTAGCTGGCGACAAACTGAGGCTTGATTGCAAAGCCAGAGTGCGACAGCTGGACGGAAGAATGAGAGAATGTCGGTATCACAATGCTTCGAGTGTTTGATGATGATAAGGATAGACCTGTTTGTTTGTTTTTTTCTTTTTCTTCTTTTTTTTTTTTTTTTTAATTCGTTCAATTACTAGAACCACTGGGCTGTGAGAGATGAGAGAGAGAGAGAGAGAGAGAGAGAGAGAGAGAGAGAGAGAGAGAGAGAGAGAGAGTGGATAAGGAGATGGTGGTGGCTTCCACTGTATGTGAGTGTGTGTGTGTGTGTGCGTGTGTGTGTGCTAGCGCCTGCATGCGTGCGAGCGTGCGTGAGTGAGTGTGCATATGTGTTGTGTGTGTGTGTGTGTGTGTGTGTGTGTGTGTGTGTGTGTGGGTACGTGCTTGTGTGTGTGTGTGTGTGTGTGTGTGTGTGTGTGTGTATGTGTGTGTGTGCGTGCGTGTATGTGTGTGTGTGTGTGTGTGTGTGTGTGTGTGTGTGTGCGTGCGCGTGTGTGTGTGTGTGCGCGCGCGCGCGCCTGGCGGAATTCGGGTCTGCATCTGACTCGATTCTGCATGATCTTTTCAAAGTTTCCCCAGGTTGTCCCGACGCTGGTCATCTCTTCACGAGTCTTCGCCATGTCCTCGGGGTCTTCGCCATGTCTTCAGGTTCTTCGCCATGTCCTCGGGGTCTTGGCCATGTCTTCAGGGTCTTCGCCATGTCCTCGGGGTCTTCGCCATGTCTTCAGGTTCTTCGCCATGTCTTCAGGGTCTTCGCCATGTCCTCGGGGTCTTCGCCATGTCCTCGGGGTCTTCGCCATGTCTTCAGGGTCTTCGCCATGTCCTCGGGGTCTTTGCCATGTCTTCAGGTTCTTCGCCATGTCTTCAGTGTCTTCGCCATGTCCTCGGGGTCTTCGCCATGTCCTCGGGGTCTTCGCCATGGGTCTTCGCCATGTCCTCGGGGTCTTCGCCATGTCTTCAGGTTCTTCGCCATGTCTTCAGGGTCTTTGCCATGTCTTCAGGGTCTTCGCCATGTCCTCGGGGTCTTCGCCATGTCTTCTAAGGGGTGGCGAACTTAGAGTTTGCTCTAGAGGTTTCCCGTCCACTGCCAGAAGCTGTGATGTCCACAGCAGGTTTCCTGTCCACTGCCAGAAGCTGTGATGTCCACAGCAGGTTTCCTGTCCACTTGCCAGAAGCTGTGATGTCCACAGCAGCAGGTTCCTGTCCACTTGCCAGAAGCTGTGATGTCCACAGCAGGTTTCCTGTCCACTGCCAGAAGCTGTGATGTCCACAGCAGGTTTCCTGTCCACTGCCAGAAGCTGTGATGTCCACAGCAGTTTCCTGTCCACTGCCAGAAGCTGTGATGTCCACAGCAGGTTTCCTGTCCACTGCCAGAAGCTGTGATGTCCACAGCAGGTTCCTGTCCACTGCCAGAAGCTGTGATGTCCACAGCAGGTTTCCTGTCCACTGCCAGAAGCTGTGATGTCCACAGCAGGTTTCCTGTCCACTGCCAGAAGCTGTGATGTCCACAGCAGGTTTCCTGTCCACTTGCCAGAAGCTGTGATGTCCACAGCAGGTTTCCTGTCCACTGCCAGAAGCTGTGATGTCTACATTCCCTGGCGTGTGGGCAATCCATCTCCTCTTCCTTCAGTAAGCCGGCATAGCTCAGCTGGTAGAGCGCCGGACTCGTAATCTTGGTGATCCAGGGCTTTTGGGTTCGACTCTCCGCTAGGTCGTTCCGGTACAAGGGAGATTTTTCCCCTCGGAGTTTACATTTGTTCCGACTCCATTTCTCAAAGAGTCCTTCGAATGAGACTATAAACCGAGGTTTCGTGTGTGAACGCGCGCATTACATCTTGCACACGTAAAATCCTATCACCAATTTCCGGAAGAGAGGGCCAGTTTGACCGTTGGTAAGAATGACACGTTACATTTAGCATGCACCCTGCATGAGAAATTGAAAGAATAAGGGAAACAAAGAACTTGAGTGAACAATACTGACTGGATGCCACGGGAAACGACTGAATGAAGCGCCGGCAGGCAGCACTTCAGTCGGCACTACCCAGGTAGGCAGCCCGCTGTGAACACGAGAATGTGGATTGTCAGCGCCTGGAACCTTTGTGAAGGCGCTTTAAAATGCTTTGTTATCATTATCTATTATTATTATTCTTGTAGACAATGGGCTCTTGAGGAGAGAGAGAACTCTGCCAGAGGTCTTGGCTAGAGATTTTTTTTTCTCGTGGTAACTGATTTTTTAGGATAATTCTCGGATATCCGTTATGAGAGAGAGAGAGAGAGAGAGAGAGAGAGAGAGAGAGAGAGAGAGGGGGGGGGGGGTAGGAGTGGTCGGAGGAGGGGAAGCTCAAAGTAGTTGTATGAGGCAGAGAGGGAGGTCTTTCAAGAGTGTCAGACTTCGTGTGTGTGTGTGTGTGTGTGTGTGTGTGTGTGTGTGTGTGTGTGTGTGTGTGTGTGTGTGATATCACGCCTTTGATGGCATGTTAATTGCAGCGTGAAATCATCACTTTTGCCCGCAAAAGTAATATGCGAAATCATTTCAGATTAACTCGCGCGCGCACACATACTCTCTCTCTCTCTCTCTCTCTCTCTCTCTCTCTCTCTCTCTGTCACACACACACACACACACACACACACACACACACACACACACACACACACACACACACACACGCACGCACGCACGCACACATGCGCGCGCACAACACACACACACACTCTCTCTCTCCCTTTCTCTGTCTCACACGCTACACACCACACACACACACACACACACACACAAACACAAACACACACGCGCGCGCGCGCGCGCGCACGCACACCAGAGTGATCGTGGTCCCTTATTATCATCTGAAGTGCTGATGAAATCATAGACCGATAAAGAAACTGCCATCTTTCAAAGATAAGAATGGACCAGCATTAAAAAAGGCACATACAAGATCACATTTACCACTCCCTCGGCATACCAGAAGCCATTTTTCCTTCCTTCCTTGAATACTTAAAATACATTTAAAGCAGCGCGTCCTTGAAGTATGTCAACGAAGGCCGAGTGTAATGTTCAGTCTTTTTTTTTTTTTTTTTTTTTTTTTTTTTTTTTTTTTTTTTTTACGAATGTTTTTGACCTGTTTTATAATCCTTTCAAAAAGAAAGAAAACGAAGATAGAGAAGACTATGGCAAAAGTTGCTGTTTTCCTGGAAAACAAAACTGTTACCAATTTTAGAGTCCATGTCGAAAAGGAAATAGAAGTAGCATCCTGCAATCATGTTCTGATTCACAAACCCTTTACAAACCATTTCAGCGTGTAACTGAAAGGAAATAAACTGGCAGGGTGGATAAACTCTCTCTTCATCCCTTCCCCTATAACAAGCCACTTTTTCCCATATGCGTCATACCGCGCATGCTTTCATTCTGTATCCCCCCCCCCCCCCCCCCCATCCCGCCCCAGCCCCCTGCCCCACCCGCCCCAGCACTCTCTCTCTCTCTCTCTCTCTCTCTCTCTCTCTCTCTCTCTCTCTCTCTGTTAAGAATTGATGTTTTCAGAATAAAGAAAAAAAAAAACAAACAAACTAGGAATATGTGACGATTCCGACATTTTGTTTCTCTTCGAGGTGTGTCTTTGGAGTTCAAAGTTAGGACGCGCAAAAGTCTTGGAAACTAATAGCCAAAAATGGTGTACGTATTCATTGTGCATTAAGTTGCATTTAATTATACATTTGTGCGGCAGACGTACGCACGTCTGTAGGAAATGAATTGAAACCATCCTTGAACAGTAATCTAATTTACGATTCACTCAGAAGTTATTTTATAAATTAACGTAGCGATGGTGTGTAGGTGACATAGTATAGACTGCATATTTGGCTGTAGTAGTGAGCCTGATAGTACAGCCTCTTGAAACTGTAGTAAGCCTGATAGTACACAGCCTTTGAAGCTGTAGTAAGCCTGATAGTACAGCTTCTTTGAAGCTGTAGTGAGCCTGATAGTACAGCCTCTTTGAAGCTGTAGTGAGCCTGATAGTACAGCCTCTTTGAAACTGTAGTAAGCCTGATAGTACAGCCTCTTTGAAGCTGTAGTGAGCCTGATAGTACAGCCTCTTTGAAACTGTAGTAAGCCTGATAGTACAGCCTCTTGAGTCTGTAGTAAGCCTGATAGTACAGCCTCTTGAGGCTGTAGTAAGCCTGATAGTATAGCTACTCGAATCTGTAATGAGCCTGTTCGTACAACATCATGAAACTGTAGTGAGCCTGATAGGACATCATGAAGCTGTAGTAAGCCTGATAGTACATCATGAAGCTGTAGTAAGCTTGATAGTATAGCGTCTTGAAACTCGAAAACGTCTGTTAATACAACATCTTGAAATTTTGAAGGTTTTGATGACAGAGCATGTTGATGATGTAAAACATCTGACAACAGCCTTGTGAAGCTGTCAAGAAATTGTCCATACAGCACCTCGAGGGCGTTGTGAAGAGTCCTATAACAATAATACAGCATCTTCAACCCTGTGGTGTATGTGTCTTGTGGCTGCTGGTGTGTCATTTTGTTGTTGTTGTAGTTGTTTTGCCACAGTCCAGGCTGTTACATCCTGGTGACATAGGAGTCTTCTGTGGCCTCCTCGTCAGAGAGAAGTCCTCCAGTTCTTGCTGAGACAGGGCCTCCACCTGCTTGGTCCTGGCCACGGCGATGGCGTCTGACAGCTCCAGGAAGATGTGGTCGTGGGGGATCTTGTCGAAGGCCCCCGCGTGCTTCATGGCCCGCCGGACGTCGGCGGACACGCAGGCCAGGAAGACCTGGATGTGCACGTGGCCGAACTCGCTGAAGATGTGGCACAGGACGTTGGAGCCCGAGGCGTCGATGTAGTTGATGGTGGAGCAGTCGATGATGACGTGGTGCACCCTCCGCATCTTCTTCAGCCTGTCGTCGCTGATGACCTCGTCGCCGTACTCGTCCACCTCCAGGTCGTCGGCGGGGATGTTGATGGAGGAGTCCATGGAAGCTTGGCGGCTAATGTTGGTGATGCTGGTGCGGCTGATGTTGGTGACGCTGGTGCTGCCCAACCCTGGCACGGAGTCCTGGCTTTTGCTCATGCCGTTAAGGGGCGCGCCGAAGGTGATGCTGGAGTTCTCGTCGATGGTGAAGGCGGGGCTGTCCATGCTGCTGGCCGAGATCTTCCGGACCCGCTCCGACTTGGAGCTGTTCTGTTGGCTGTCTGACAGCTTTTTGCTCAGGTTCTGCTCCGAGTTGTTGGGCGTCATCCCCACCACTGACGGCCGCTGGTTGACCAGCAGGTTCTCGCCGGTCATCACGGAGTTTACGGCGAGACTCCGGGGCCAGACCCTGGGCCAGCCGCTCTCACACACTCCTTTTCGTAGCGCTGCTCTCGCTTCTTGAGGAACTTGAGCAGCTTCCTGGGGTTCACGTGTTGCTGTACAGGCTTGCGGAAGATCTCGGCGTTAGCGAAGTAGAGGTTGGACTGAAATCGGAAGATCTTGAGACCAGGGATCTCTTTGGCCTCGTTGTACTTCTTGGCCTCCACCAGCACGTTGTCCTTGCTCAGCTTGCCCAGACGGTAGCCGCGGGCGAACTGCGTCTGGAAGACGACGGTGATGAGCGACACGCCCACGCCCACCCCCAGCCCCACGTCGATGTCCAGGAAGACCGTGCAGAAGAAGGTGAAGAACCAGATGACGAAGTCGAACTTGTTGATCTTCCAGAACTTGCGGCCGTCCAGGATCTGCACGAAGAGGCCCTTGAGGGAGATGAAGATGATGGCGGCCAGGGCAGACTTGGGCAGGGCCTCGAAGAGCGGGCCGATGAAGAGGATGACCATGAGCATGACCACGGCGGTGAAGACGCCGCACAGCGTGGAGCGGGCGTTCATGTTGCTGGCCACCATGGACCTGGGCGGGGCCACGCTGGACGGGAAGCAGAGGAAGAAGGAGGACACGGCGTTGCACATGCCGTAGGCGATCAGCTCCTGGGAATCATCCACCTCGTAGTTGTGCTTCTTGGCGCAGATCTTGGCCATGGCGATGGTGTTGGCGAAGATGAGGATCGCCAGGATGAAGGCGTCCACGACGTACTTGGGAGACTCCTTCAGAGCTCGGGTCGGCACCATGGGAGGGGGGATACTGTTGGGGAAGGTGCCCACAACATCCAGGTCGAAGTTCTCCGCGAAGTTGCCGAAGTGCGACACGATGGTGGCCACGATGACCACGAAGAGTTCTATGGGAATGGGGGCGAACAGCTTGTGCTTGAACCGCTCGTTGATGCAGTCCTTGACCAGCTGTATCACGACGCAGACGATGACGGCGATGATCAGGGCCGCCCAGTTGATGTTCTCGATGCTCTTGAAGATGGCCTCGTAGCTGTAGATGATCTTGAAGACGCCGGCGAAACGGGGCACCTTCAGCCCCAGCATGGCGGGCAGCTGGCTGGTGCCGATGTGCACGGCGGCTGCTGAGGTGAAGGCGGTGAAGAAGGATTCCGACAGGTAGAAGGTGATGAAGCCCAACTTCATCACACCCAAGGCGATCATCATCAGCCCGGAGATGAAGGCCACGCCCATGGCGATCTCTTCCTTGAAGTCTAGGTAGGCGGGCACCTCGTCCAGGATGATGTTACTTCCGTTGAAGCCCTGGGTCAGCCAGGGTTTGTCTGCCGCCCACTCGCCTCCAAGTCTGTCCACACAAGCCACGCCATTGGGGTCAGTTCATGTGTGTGTGTGTGTGTGTGTGTGTGTGTGTGTGTGTGTGGTAAGTGACGTCACGTGCTTACCTACTAAGTAATGTCGTTGGTCAGTGCACGCACATATTAGGCAAGTGACCCATAAATCGTTTTACGTGCACGTGTGGTAGTTTACACCACTGGTCAGTTTAAACCCAAGTGTAAGAAGGAATGCCCACTGGTTTCTTTGCTTGTATACGCAACAAGTGATATCATTGACTAGTTCACGGGGAAAAAAAAACAGGTACCCACCTATCCACAGTGGCCGCTGTCAGGATGCAGATGACGGCGCTGGTGCCCATGGAGACGTGGGCGGAAGTGCCGAAGAGGACGTAGAGGAGGACGGGCCAGACGGAGGTGAACAGCCCGTTCTCCACCTTCACGGAGGTGAGGGCTCCGAAGGCCAACCCCTGGGGGATGTGGAGAATGCCCACCGTCAGCCCCGCGAAGACGTCCGCCACGGCATACTCCTTCAGCTTGTAGTAGCGAATATACTGCAACACCCCCCAGAGGAGAAACATGATTTTGAAACCTCCGTCAATGTTAGGTAGGCACTCAAGGCCTTACCAGCGCGTTAGACTAATGCGTAGTAGGTCAGACGTCTGCTAAGTCGTAGTAGCCACGAGACCCTCTTCTGACATTCTCTCGTTTTGGTCATCAATTTACTGATCTATCAGCTTTAAATCATACAAAGTGTGGTCTCCAAACTTAACGGATGTGGTGTAGCGTATATGGACTAGTCCGCACGCAGTGACACCTCCTTGATGAAACTGAAACTGAAACAATGCCTGTTTTTCATTTGATAAAATGAATATTGTAGAGCAAGACGATTTTAACGATCTCAAGGTTTCTCGTTTTTGTCCCTGTGTGCATTGTGTGTGTGTGTGTGTGTGTGTGTGTGTGTGTGTGTGTGTGTGTGTGTGTGAGTGTGTGGCTCTTAATCTTTGCATTCATGATTGTAAGAGCGCTTACGCGCATGTGTTGTGTGTTGTTGTTTTTGGTGTGGGTTGAGTGGGATGGTACTTGTGCGTGTGTATGCGGCTCACACATAAAATGCATGTATACCTGTCTGCGTCCAAACCTGCGCACACACAGTGCTTGTCCACATGTATGTGAGAAGCCATACCTATACGCGCGCAGGGTTTTGAACAACAACAAACAACAATGGTCCCAAGACCCTACCACCACACTCAACCCTGATGACCGGAATGTAGGAGGTGAGGATTTTCCATATTCGCTTCTTGTCACAATACGCCTGACTGCGAATACGTTCGCACACCGGCGTTTTTTTCGTCCTTCTCCTTCTTCAAGTGCAGCTCATCAAAGTGTACCTGCAAACACATCATTCATGGAGTCAGTTACATAGCCGTTCACTTCTGCAAGCTTTGTGGTGCTCAGAATAGCATGTATTGCTTAAAAACATAAAAAGTACAGTTCTCTTTATCTGTTTATTTATTTATTGATTTTTTTTCTTGTCCTACAAGCTCTAACTTTCCCACTTTTTTTTCATACTCTTTTTCAAGGCGGGGCCTCCATCCCATTTTTCCCACCGTCGTTTTTTTTCTTTTTTTTTTTTTTTTTTTTTTCCTAAATGAAGATTAACTCATGCTCACCATGTAATGTTTGTGTGTTGTTTACGAATGGACACTTCGCATTCTGACTTCAATGTGTCGTTCTCTTACGCACTTCCCTTTACCTGCAGGGGGAGGGGGGGGGGGGGGTAGGGGGGGCGGGGGGATGGGTGGGGGCTAAGGGATAGGGAGGGTGGAGAGGGAGAAAAAGTCTTGTTATACAACTCGTAAAGTGGCATTTTGGAACATATGGAAAGGAACACGAAGCCTATTTTCAGTGTGGAAAGGCTTGATGTCATTGCTGTGGGCTGTTACGGAAGCAAATCGTATGAAGCATTGCAAAAATTAAAAAGATAAATAATTTTCTTTTCTTCTTTCTTTTTTTTTTCTGCGTACGCAGGCTGATACTCCTGAGGACACTCCCTGTATAGACAGGCAAGGATTAATGCCATCTACCCAACGTAAGGAGTGGAATTTGTGTGTGTGTATGACCGTTTTTTTTTTTCCTATCCCGCCATTAGGGCAGCCATACTCCAACTTCGGGGAAGGTGTATGCTATGTGTAACGTGTCATCCATACCATCGGCCAAACTGGCCTTCTCTTCCGAAAGTTGGTGATGGGATTTTTACGTGTGTGCAAGATGTTATGCGTGCATTCACACACGGACCTCGGTTTATAGTCTCATTCGAAGGACTGTATGGGAAATGGAGTCAGAACCAATGCTTACTCCGAGGGAAAAAAAAAAATCCCCCTGTACCGACACGGCCCGGCGGAGGTTCGAACCCCAGGATCACCAAGATTGCCAGTCCGGCGCTCTACCACTGAGTTATTTCGGCGTCCAAAATAAACAAATAGATAAATAAATAAAAAAAAAAAAAAAAAAAAAAAAGAAAATGATAATAAGAAACAAAGATGGTTTTGCTCTTCTGATTTTGCAAAGCAAAGGATGCCACATGAAGAGATGGGAAGCGAACTTAAACCATCATCATCATAAGCAGAGCCATATCTCTCTCCCACGTCTTTCCCTTTTTTTTCCCCCCAGGAAAAGAAAACCTCCCTGATTCCTTTTCTGAGTTGGAAAAGAGGGGGCGGTAGGGGAGGGAGATGGGGATAGAGAGGAAGGTGCTGTCAAATGCTTGGATTGTATGGCTGAGGAACTGACTGTCGTGGGTTCGAATCCCCCATGGGCTCGATGAAAACCCTCTCTGTCCCCCCCAGAAAAACAGGATCAGTTTCTATGGAAATGGGTATTGAAAGGTTTGTTTGGAGTCCTAGAGCAGCATCACGGTGGTAGGGAGGGTCGTGAATTGTGTTAGAGGGTCACTCCGTCTGCGGCACACGGCATGACGAAGGTGAACCTCATCTTTCTCATCCCTCAGCCGTGAGCTTTTCCCTGGTCTGAATGAAGTCCCCCTTTCCCGCTGGCTGAGACGGAGAAGATTTTTTTAAGCCAAATGTTTTTTCCAACTGCATGAGGGGTTTTGAACTCGGGACCGCCCCGTTCGCAGGCCCACTGCTGTATGACCTCGGCACCCCTGTGAAGGAGTAAGTGATAGGGACCTGTGGAAAATGTTGCAGGGATAAATTCTGTGTACGTGTATATACATTTTGGTGACAGGTTCGTTTAACTGGTGTTTCCATTTTGTTTTATGGTGGTGGTGGTGGTGCGATTTTGTCGGGACTGCGACCAGAATGACCTTGGCGACGAATTTCATTTTGTAATGAAATGCACCAAATATGATGATATTAGAAATAAGTTTATACCAAAACAATTTACATGTATAAAGTCCGTATTTAACTATTGTCGTTTGCTCTGTGGTAATAAAAAAGTGTTACTAAACTAGCGAAGTTTTTAAAACTTAGTAAAGTTGTGTAACATTATATCCAGTGTGTTAATTATCGGGAACATTTTTTGGATGTTGATGTGTTTCGTTTACATTTGTTCATTTTGTTTCAAGTCCTCCATGCCCCAAAAGGGGTCACAGGATTAAATCTTTGAATCAGAACTGAAAGAACTTTTTTTTTTCTTTTATTGATCTATGCTCTATTGTTGAGCCCGGTGAGTTAGAGAGAGAGAGAGAGAGAGAGAGAGAGAGATTGATAGCATCGTGCTGTTGTACTTTGGCGTGTTCTATTTGATTGTATTGTGAATAGATCCACTGCATAGACTGCTAGTTACAGCAACCTTCCCTGTATGACATCCATTGTCCCTCGGGAGAAGATGCCATCATAGTACGGCGCCACCCTTTTTTTTTTTCACCCCCCACATGCGTAATTCTGTGTTATGTATTGTATGTGAGTGTGTACAAAAAAAAAAAAAAAAAAAAAAAAGTTTACCATAGCTAAAAACATATTCAACAAACCGCTAGGCCAAATTCATATCAAAAGCAAATATGGCGGCTAGATGTCTTTCATCCGCAAACTTCCCAAACAGCACAGACGGTTAAATCGGCTTTTTTTTTTTTTTTTTTTTTTTTTTTTTTTTTGTTTTTTGTTTTGTTTGTTTGTGTTCAGCCTTCAAAAAATATGCAACAAAGTTGTCCGTATGTAGGGTAGAAAAAACGGATCGATGTAGAACCGTGCATACATAAAGCCATGACGTAACAGAGTATAAACATGAAAATATATAAGGAGGGAATCCCCCCCCCCCCCCCCAAAAAAAAAAAAAAAAAAAAAAAAAAAAGAAAAAAAAAAAGGAAAAAAGAAAGAAAGAGAGTCAGGTGTTGTTTTGTTGGAGGGGAAGATTACAACGGAATCTGAGTGGATAAAGTGCAGATATCGCATTGGGGTAAACTGTAAAAAAAGAAAATGGTGTCGCAAACTACGTGTCCAACTAGTTTGTCTTTGTGATAGCACTGTAAGAATGTACACACGTGCGCGCACGCATGCACGCGCGTGCGCGCGCGCGCGCGCGCGCACACATACTCACACACACACACACACACACACACACACACACACACACGCGCATGGCCCAGGCAGAATCATCTTAATCATTACCTGCGTGACCGCCGCTCTCCTGACGGCGACGGTGCTCTCCATAGAAATAACCGGACACGACGACCGCCTCCGCTTCTCCGTCAACACCACGTTCTGCTGTCCGCTGTCCATCTTGCTCCCCCTCCTCCTTCCCTCCGTCTCTCTCTCTCTCCCTCCGCCTGCTCTCAGTCACCCGCCGATCAAGGCCGATCACTCAATTGGCACCAATCTCCGTCCGAATTATTTCCCTTTGATTTTCCAGTGCTACTACCATCGACGAGGACTCGCCGCCGGTCGTGATTTTGTTGGTTTCTAGTGAAAGTATTGGTCCGTCGATGGTTTGTGGGGCTGTCGACTCGTGTGGCTGTTGTGACCGTCTGGGATGAGACAAAAGGAAACAAAATTCCTGGTGAGTGTGTGTGTGTGTGTGTGTGTGTGTGTGTGTGTGTGTGTGTGTGTGTGTGTGCGTGCGCGTTTTCATGAATTACACATTCACTACACATTATAAAAAAAAACTGTTGTAAGGAGGGCACACAAGGTCTTAGGTAGCCACTCGAGGTCTGACCAGCGCATTGGGCTAATGTGTAGGTCAGACATCTGCTAAGTCGTAGCCACGAGACCCTCTTCCATCTTCTTCAATTCTCTCATCTTAGTTGTTAATTCATTTATCCATCAGTTTTAAATCATATCGTAGTGTGGTCTCAAAACTTAGCGGATGTGGCGTAGCGTATATGCACTAGTCCGCACGCAGTGACGCCTCCTTGACGAAACTGAAACTGTTCATGAAGGAATTGATAAATACACGTGAGAAATAAGGTGGCGTGTTTATGCCTCAGAGATAAGAAAACTTTTTGATGACAAAACCGGAACTCCCCAGCTCCAAAATCTTCAATACGGACCAAGCAGCGGACTCTGACCTTTAGCCAGACCTGGACCAAACACAATTCAAGTCCTAAACACGGCGGCACCCTCCAGAGGGAGAGCTCACTCACGGCGGCTCCACGACAAAGCAATTATTGTCGTCACTAGGGGGGGGGGAGGGGTAGTAGATGTTGGATGTTACATGCTGGATCAGAACAGGCGCCACTGAACACCACCGAAGTGACTCGGCGGCGGTGCAGTGTCTCCTCCGGTGGGTTGCCTCTTGACGGCATGACATTGACTGCTCGTTGTGGATTGCCGGTGCCGGGCTGCGGCGGGCCGGGCCGGGCCGTGGCTGTGGATTGAGTGTCGGAATGAGCGGCGTGCTGGCAATGCCACTGAGGTGGTACAGAAAATGGGACAGCAAACAAACATAAAACCCATACAAACGAACAAATACACCAATACGCAGGGACGCACACACACACACACACACACACACACACACACACACACACACACACACAGACACACACACACACACACACACACACGCACACACACACACACACACACACACACACACACACACACACACACAAATCCAAGACCTAATCCGAACACGAACCTTATTAAAAATCTTTCCGTTGTTTCTTGAACTGTCTCACCAGAGCTACTTAGAAAATCTCTGTGTATCTTTCAACATCTATTTCCTTTGTTATCCATGGTGGTTTCATTTCTTGTCTTACTGGTTTCTTTATGAATGGTGCATGTCTGTTATAAACATCAAGAAAAGTGCTTGTCCAAAACTCGCTCGTTTCATCAGAATCCCTAGTTTGATAGATATAATCCAGCTGTGAATTTAGTAAATCAGTCAAAAAAAATCTTCTTTATTAAACTTTTTCAAGTTTCTATAATATATAACTTTATGTCCTACTTTGGGGATTTTTACATGAGTTTTAAACCAAGTAAGACAAACAGGATTGTGATCGCTACAGCTGCATGACGGGGAGCATATTTCAGTAATGTTTTGTTTTGCCATTTTGTTGGTATAAATATGGTCAATTAATGTAGAAGAGGAATCAGCTATTCGGGTAGGCCTGTCAATCAATTGTTCCAGTCCTTGACTTATTAAACTTTGAGTCCATTTAAACTGAGTTTTCATCAAATCAATGTTGAAGTCACCTAGTATGATGGTTTCTTTATTTAATATGATGATTTCGTCCATAACAGAATTGAACTTTTCATACCAGTCTATGGTTTCTGAAGGATTTCTATACACAAATCCCGTTATAAGTGGTTTATTTCCTTTTATTTCAATCTCTAACCAGATAGACTCTACGTCATAATATTCAAGACTTACCAGTCTGTTACAAGTTAAGACGACGCAAAATAAACAAGTAGTCCTGTAGTTTTGGGTTTGTGCGGATCTAAACGAATAATCTGATATCCTGGAATGTACATGTCAGAATCTAATATGCATGAAGATAATCGAGATTCCGCAATGCAAAACAAGTGAAAGGGATTCCCAGAATTATGTAGGATTATTGCGATGTCATCTTTTTTATTACTTGCACTGTTTATGTTAAGATAACCTATGCGGAGCCCCTGTTTACTTGGCCAGGTGTTTAATGTAGGAGGCATGGCACTGATTGATTACTCGATTAAGAATTAAATAGTCAATAATATAGTCAAAACAATCAAGACTGAGAAAAATAGGAAAAGAAGTCAATTATCAAAAACAGTGTACTGCAATTACAACTGAAAGAAGTTCAGTCTCAGTACACACATACAGTCTAGAAGGACAAATCCACATAAATCTTTTACATGATATATAAACTACTTCCGACAACGGAGAAAAGAAATTCAAGAAAGAAAATAAAGAAGGCAAAAAAAAAAAAAAAAAAAAAAAAAGAAGAAGAAGACAAAGAAGAAGAAGAAGAAAAGGTACAATACAATCCAACACGTACAAGATATGAAAGATATAATACAATCCAACACATACAAGCAGCAGAAAAAGACAAGGTAAATCTTGCGTTCGTAATTTTGCAAACACTTTAACAAAATTGAAAGTTCCGTAGATATCCCGTCCCAAGTCCGAGTATGTCAACTGAAAAACATAGTTATATGAAGAAACACACACACACACACACACACACACACACACACACACACACACACACACACACACACACACACACACACACACACACACATGTGCAGTAACTTGGCATCGACTGCAGAACCGGATATCCTAATAGGAGCCATACGATTTCATATCAGACAGAATTTCGACATTGTGATGAAAAAAAATAACAGACACTATTTACAATCATCAGAAGGGTCAAAAACCCACGAGAGAGAGAGAGAGAGAGAGAGAGAGAGAGAGGGGGGGGGGGGGGGGTGGCAAGTGCTTATATTTGTATTGGACATGAGCGAATGAGCGCAATCATTCTAAAGTTTATTTATGTCAATGTTCATTTATGGTCACTGTACACCTTTAAATATATCATGAACTTTAAAAATAAATGTTTTTTTTTTTCCCTTCTCCTTCTCTCCCCCCCCCCCCCCCCCCCCCCCCCCCCCCCCCCCCCCCTCCCCCCTCCCTTTTTTTTGTTTTCCTTCCTCCTTTTTTTTTTTTTTTTTTTTTTTTTTACATTTTACCAGTTACTGACTGGTCTGTGGTGATCACACTGTGACATCATTTGTGACGCCACGTTGATGAGTTGTTGTTGAGCACATTGACCAACAGGACCTAGTGGCTGCCAACTCCGTGAGTCCGCGCCACAGCCCTGTGGATCGGGTTTAAACCCTAAGAATCCTGAACCTGGAAGGAAAGGGGCCTGCCTTTGACCACACTCACCAATATTAGCATTGGGAGGGGGATAGAAATATGAGGATGGAAAACTTGGATAGGGAAAAATCTGGAACCTTGTAATTTGGAAAAGGAAAGGTGTGTGGAAATGGAGGAAAGTTAGCAGGAAAAAATTGGAGGGGAACTATTCCCTGTGCCAGCAGGTGGATAGCGGTAGCGCAAAGTACTACTGCCCTGTACGTTCTCCGAAGGTGTGGGATCAGCAGATTCCACTCGCTCGGATTGACCAGTATTGTTTGTACCGGTCTGGGTGTTTCTTTTGGGGGGCAACAGGGGAACTCTCTTCTAATGATGATAGGAAGGGAAGGCCAGGATTTTTTTATCATCATTTTTATGTAGCAGTCCTCTATTTGAGGCACGCGAGTTTCTTCGGACATCCCTGAGTGAATTGTAAGACTGAGGAGCAACACTAGAACGAAGCAGTTGATCCCTGGAAGGACCCGCATTTTCAGAGGGGCCGTCAGCACGAGGACGTGGCGCCTGTGGGAGAACCTGCTTAAAGTTGATGGCCAGGCAGGCTGTCCCTCTGGTACTGGGATGAGTGACATCCCTATACAGAGCTTGGCGTGGGGCTCCATTCTGGGTCACAAAAGCGCTGTAATTGTCAATCAGGTCCACTCGCATGCTAGTGCATGATTCATACAAGTTCCTGTTGGACGACGGTGCAATGGCATTGTTCAGCTGATTACGACCACGTGCAGGAATAATGGAGCTGAAAGCAATGTAAGCTGAGGGAAAGCGACTTTTGCAAAGGCCAATGAGTTCCCGCCAATCACCTGTGGGAATAGACCCAGCCGGGCAGTCATTCACACCTACATGTACAATAAGTGTTTTCACGTGAGTTAGCTTTGTCAGAGAATGTAACCAGCGGAGAAGGTCCAGTATGGTTAAACCTGGTACACAAATTTTGAACATCCGGTTATTGTATGTCCCTAATCTTTTGGGATTGATATGTCTTATCACTGAGTCACCAATAACCAAGGAGGAGGTGTCTTCTGGAATTCTTAATTCCATCAATACTTGTTGGGGTGGTGGTTTGTTATTGCTCTCAGTAAAAATTTTCCTTGAAGTTTTGATTAGCCTTGGATGGAATTTCTGAGTTTATAGTATTTTCATTTGGAGATTCTGAGCTTTGATAACGATTTTGAAAACCTTCTACTTCCTGACCGAGTTCAGAAAGAACATCAAAACGATTGCTTATAGTTGTATCAGAAATTCCGACAAGGTTATTTTCTGATATAATAGAATGAGAGGAAATTTTGCAATTTTCCCTACTTGAGGACTGTGAAAGAATTTGAGCATTACTCTCATCATTTGAGGACTGAGGAAGATTTTGAGCATCGTCATGTATCATATTGGTAATACGTGATGGAGAGGTAATTGTGGACACTGATGTCTGTTTGGGATCATCACACTTTTGGTTTACACAAACATCTGAAGAATCATACTGCACTCCTACACTACATACTGGAAGTGAAGGTTTCTTCATCTGTTTAATATCGGCCTGTATTGTTCCCAGACAGGTCCTCAAAGAATGATTTTCTTTATGAAGACTGCTGATAGTGGAATTCAAACTGGAAACAATATCTTTCAAGTTGTCAATAGCAGAGTGCAGAGTATCTAACTTGTGGTCAATGATACATTTTACCTCATTTTTTAGAGAGACTTTTAACATCTTCAAGTTCAGAATTAATCCTGATTTCTCGATCAGCCTGATCGTTTAGTAGAAAGTCCAGAGTATCTTCCATACTGCTAAGTTTTTCGGTAAGTTTTTTTATCTTTATATTTTAAAGAAGGGCAGAGTGTTCGTCTACGATAGCATTTTTTTTTTTTTGCTGTTTTGGGAGTTAAAGTAGCTTTATTCTCTTTGGAAGTGTTTCTAACATCAGAAACACACTCATGTTCCTGTTTGTCAGCTTGAAGAGGTTTCACAGGAGTATAGTCAGTGGATGCAGATGATGGGGACACCAGAGTCACATGGTTGACACAGCGATCCAGCTGAATTTCCACATCATGCAGCGTCGTTTGTAGAACAAGAACAAGAGGAGGCGGAGCAGAATCAGGAAAGGAGCCGTCGTTGCAGCATTCTGGAGTCTGAATGGGAACACAACTAGACAGGGGAACAGCAGAGCCTTCTTTTGACAGAAAAGTTAATGGGAAGAGACAGTAGCGCTGTCTGTAAGGCCTGCAGATCATCATTTGCACAAAAATGAGTAATAGAATCCTTTAACAGTTCACATTCTTCCTTGTCCCATTTTTCACAAGTAACACCTTGGCACAATAAGGTGCCTGTATCTTGTCGCGTGAAATACAAGGTCAACGTAATGAGTTTGAATTGGCCACTGAATATACGTATCACTGACCTGGCAAGAGAGGTAGACGTATGTTCTTCAATCCATGAAGGCAGAAAAAAGAACGTTGTCATCATGATCAAAATCATTCCTTTCAACTGAAATCGTTTGATCGTCAATTGCTGCATAACGATAGAACAAGCTGTTTCGCCACGTGGTGATCTCTTTCACAGAACAGGCAAATGTTTTTTGTAAACTGTCTAGAGACGGTTGTAACTTGTTTTCCATCACCGAATCAGTTTCCATGGCAATCACTCACACAACACACACCAAGGTGGACAAGCTGGCTAACTTACTCATAGTTCACACCAACTCGGACAAGGGACAGGAACGATGCAATTAGTGACTCATGCTGCAAACACGTATTTTGCAACACAGCAAAAACCAGTTCGTCAGGTTCAAACCAGTTCACTTGTAGAACAACACACGTCGTGCAAAAACAGCTATGTTACCACGGGTGTTAACATTGTTTGTGAACAGATATCATGACCGCGTTCCTTCATTAATTCATATTAATAAATTAAAACGCTTGTTTGGCACCTTATCTTGATCACGAGACAAGTCAATCACACCACTTGAATCACAGTACCCACATGTATATGTCCGCAATAAATCTTGGCGATCCACAATCCTTTTCACCGCAAAATCACGTTGATTTGGAGAGCGTCATAAACACGTCTTCTTCACACGTGCGTGTGTGTGTGTGTGTGTGTGCGTGCGTGCGTGCGCGCGCGAGTGTGTATGTGTGTATGTGTGTGCGCGTGCGCGTTCGCGCGCGCGCGCGCGCGCGCGCGCGCGCGCGTGTGTGTGTGTGTGTGTGTGTGTGTGTGTGTGCATGCGCGCGCGCGTGCGTGTGTGCGCACGTACGTGTGCGTTCGTGCGTGCTTGCGTGCGTGCGTGCGTGTGTGTGCGTGCGTGCGTGCGTGCGTGTGTGTGTGTGTGTGTGTGTGTGTGTGTGTGTGTGTGTGTGTGTGTGCAAGAGAGGTGTGCCTGAAGCCTGAAAAGCGCTCTATGTCTGTATCCGTCTGTCAGTCTATCAGTCTCTCTCGGTCTCTCTCGGTCTCTCTCTGTCTATCCCTGTCTGTCTGTCTGTCTGTCTGTCTGTCTGTCTCTCTCTCTCTCTCTCTCTCTCTCTCTCTCTCCCCCTCTCACTCGAATGACGTCAGTGGGGTATGATCAAAGACCCGTTGCATGGCAGGGGCAGTGACGGCTGCCCGATTGCCTAGGGCAGGCGATCTTCTGTGTCGGGCATGTGGTGTGGGGAATACTGCCAACAGCAGTATGGTTCAGTCATAGGGCAGGCGATCTTCTGTGTCGGGCATGTGGTGTGGGGAATACTGCCAACAGCAGTATGGTTCAGTCATAGGGAATGCTGCCAACAGCTGTATCGTTCAGTCGTCTGCTGCAAAGTAATAAATTATTGGTTTAGTCAGGAAGATTGACAAATTGAACCCACACAACACCTATGAATGAACTGCAATTATTTCGGTTTAGTGTGACCCTTTTCAAGCAACACTGGCCAAATCCAATCAAGGTAGAGTGTGTAATTCGCCGATATTTGATCCATCATCGCCGACAGCCGGAGATTTGGCTCCGTCGAAACTTAGCCTATCACTTAAAAGTTGTTGTTAACGACATCGGGATACCGTTATGCATAGCGCCAAGTGATTGGCTGAGAGACAGAGGGCATCGGCCAATCACAATGGCGGACACTAGGCTAGATACCTAGTTTCGTCCAGCCAGTCACCAATAAAATGGCAGACAAGGAATTGTGCCAAGCTCCTCTTTCAGCTTGGATTGAAGAGGAAAGGGAACACATCTGGCAGTTGTGACGCAGTGGTTTTTTTTTTTTTTTTTTTGAAAGTTCCAGTGCCATTGGCTCTGTTTCCAAAAGACCTGTTGTTCCAAAAACTTTGGGGATCCATTCCAGTTTCTGTACACAAGTCGTTTCACACACCAGTCCCATGGCTTCTCTGACTGATCTTGCCAGTAAGCTGGCATCGGTCGATGTCGGGAGCACAGTGACTCGGAAGCGACACAGCACGTGTTGACCACTCGGTCCTATCCATGGTACCTCCGCCATGAATTCTCCAACAGGAAAACTCTTTCCGCCAGGTGAACCGAGATATGGGACGGTAGAAAGACGCAGTGCTGGTCGTTGAGTTAATGGCTTGAAGGCACTCTCATTCAGAACCGTCACATCTGCACCAGTGTCAACTTCGAACTGCAGTTTCTCGCCGCGCTGATCTAGATCTGCAAGACCTCTGATCTTCCTCGACGTTGACAGTGATAGCATCAAGCCAGTAATCGCCATCTTTCTCACCATCCAGTGCTGGTTCATTTACCAAATGCATAGTTGACGCTTAGTGTCTGCACAAAAGGGCAAACTGGTTTACAGCCATCACATCATGCTGCCCCTTGGCTGGACATGTCTGATCAGCTGATAACCCAGACCTACCACATGTATTGCGTATCATGGAGAAAAACAAAATCTGCCTGACTAAATGACGTTTACCATGGACTGCACCTTGATCACGACTAACTGCTCTGCCATGACCAGTGTCATGACGTTTACCACGGCATCGCGCCTTGACCACGGCTACCTGCCCTGCCACGACCTGTGTCATGACGAGAGCCTGAGCCCTGACCATGAAAAACTTGATCTGAATTTTGATCCAGTCTCTTCAGTGTCAGGTCTCTCAAACTGCTTTGTCTGTTGCTTCGTTTGAAGTTTGATTTGCTCTTGCTGGCGTGCCATAGCGATCGCTTTTTCTAAAATCAGGTCACTCTTCAGTATATCCGTCACGAAGGCCCATCACGAGCCTATCTAGAAACTTGCTCTTCCGGGTTGGTATAGTTCCAGTACTTTGACTAGAATGTTCAGTTCTCTGACAAACTCTTCTACTGACTCGCCCTCATGCTGGGTTCTGATACTGGACATGGAAACGGTCACGAATGACATTGTGTTTGGGAAGAAAATACTGTGTAAATTTGTCGATCAAGACATCAAAGTCAGCATCATCTTCTGTAGGGTTGCCGTCTTCGTCAGTAGCCCACTGAAACGTGTTCATAATCTGCATAGCTTGCTTCATCCCCCTTGCATGAAGTAGAGAGTCTCTTTGTGCATCACCATCTCCCTTTGTGTAAGTGTGTAGGCTTTCTAAACCTCAGAAATTCTTCTGACTATTCCTCCCAGTCTGCAGGTCTGAAACTAAACCGCTCTGGGGGGTTGTACCTTGCCGCGGCCGCCATCTTATCAGCTAACAAGCTCATTGATAGATTTCCCAGACCCGACAAAAGTTCAGTTTGGCTCAAAGTCAGTGTACTCCCGGCTTGTTCGTTGATATTCTGACACCTTAGCAACATGTCTGGATGTTGTGTGTGGGATGGATGAGTGGGGCGCGTGTGATGTAGGCTTACTGTACAAACTTATATTTTTACACAAGGATACGGTGAATTGAAGTCAGACGTCTAATCTCGCTCAAGGGTCGCAACTCTCATCAAACAACGTACTAACCAAGCTGGTTAGTTTCCCTATCAACACATCCCTCCGTAAAATCTCAGATCAGATGAAAAATGTTGATCTCTTTCACAAGTTTAAAGATCACATCAGGCGGACATCTCTGAATACGGTTTTCATGGAGTGTGCTGTAAAATGTTTATGTCTCACATCATGCAAGTCTTAACACTCTAAACGAACATGTTTCACTGTGAGTGGTACATGACATGGAATGCACCACGGAGCTTCTTCAGCTTTTAAAAGATAAGAGTGGGTGTGAAAGGAGTGGCCTGTGTGCAAACGGCACAGGACTGTTTCATCTTTAAGGCCGCATCGGGAACATGGTTAAGAATGCAGGCGAAAGACATTCTTGCTTTCTGTCTGTGTGTATGATTCATGATGTATTCAGGCGCCTATGCTTGAACAGCTCGCAAGTACTGAGCGGCATGCCTACATAGTTTCATGCGCTAGTGATTGTGATGTTATGGTCCTTTTTGCCTTAGCTGTGTGGTGTGTGTGTGTGTGTGTGTGTGTGTGTGTGTGTGCGCGTGCGCGCGCGCGCGCGCGAGTGCGCGCGCGCACAGTATACATTATAACTTAACAATCATTCAATGAAAACAAAAGAAGAAGTAAATGAAAAACAGCTGACCTACTCTGCAAATGGTTAACAACTGAATAAGCTTACACTGTAAAACACACAAGATATTGTTAAGGCAGGTATATTAAGACATTATTTTCTGGTCAACTCAAATGACATCGGATAGAAGCAAATGAAGGTAGTGCTAAACCATCATGAGAAGGACTAAGTGGATTGTAAATGTCTGCTTTGGGCCTGAAACATATTGTCCACAAGTAAATCGCCGAATTACCATACCTATCATACGTAAGGTTTTTCTCTATCTGATAATTTGTAAGATTTTTTTTCAGTTGAGTTTTAAGAAAAAAAAAAAAACAAACAAAAAAAAAAAAAAAACCCCAACGAATTCATATGCCGGATCAGAAATTGTGCCATTGGTTTACTCTATTGAATTTGATCGGAATTAGATCCGTGTGAATCCTTTATCAGTCCATATTGTTGTGGTTATTACATTGTACTTGCTGACCTTACACATTGGTAGGTAAGTGGTAGAATAGTCTATGTGATCTTTCTCCTTTTTTTTTTTTTTTTTTAACATTTCTTTAATGAACAGATGTGTACATAAACAACTTATTTAACTGAAGCAACAACAAGCAAATGCTTATAATGTGCTCAGTGACGGTACATTGAACAACAAAAAACACATCGGCGGATTGCATAATCAACATTGACACGTAAGACAGAAAGAAAAATGCTGAATATCAAAATGGGAAAATTGGTAGAAATCTTAGTTTTAAATTAAAAGACAGGAAAGAAGATAGAGCAGATCAGAAGAATCTAACAGCGATGCAAACAGGCAATATACACAACAAATACCATGATTCCCAATGCACCGAACTTACACAAACTGAAGAAGAGAGAGAGAGAGAGAGAGAGAGAGAGAGAGAGAGAGAGAGAGAGAGAGAGTACACATTTATAGGTAAGTGGTAGAATAATCTACGTGATCTTTCTTCTCCTTCATTGTACGTGCTGAGCTTACACATTGACATGTAAGTGGTGGAATAATTACGCGATCCTTTTCTCCTTCGTTTTCCATTTTGGCTTCTCTGGAAGTTTGTACTAATTCTGTTTGTTTTTTTTTTACCCATCGCCCTTCTCTCTTTTTTTTTTCTTTTTTTCTTGCTGTTTTTTTTTTGCATTTTTTTTTATTTTATTTATTTATTTTTTAAAGTGGCATCAGTTATCGGATCAATGGATCACCTAAGGCGGGTTTTTTCCCCTAGGGCCGAAATGCACCTCTTATTTTTTTTCTCGCCTTTCATACTGTTCTCTTTGTCTGAAAAAAAGGAGAAGAGAGATAACAAACAAAAACAAAAACAAACAAAACACAAAAAATAGGAAGGGGGGGGGGGGGGGGTGGGGGGGGGGGGGGGGGGGGGGGGGGGGGGACAAAACAAGACAAATTTCACCCCTAAGGGTTTTTGTTTTTGTTGTTGTTGTTTTTTTTTGTTTTGTTTTTTTTTTTTACTACTATCGTTTTTCAACGGACATATTTTTGCTGATTTTTAGTGTTTTGGCGTTAGGGCGACATTCTGTATCGAGAGGACATTTTGCTCCCCCAACGTACTGGAGCATAGGTTTACGTCACCGGCGACATTTTGTACTGGAGTGACATTTAGTGCCGCTGGCCACAAGCCACAGTTAGGATTTTGCACTACAACACTCACTATATGTTACAATCCATGCAGGGGCCTAAGCATTTTGAGGCCTACCATACATTTGAGTCAGCGTTCAATGTTAAATAGATAATTGATCAAAAGAACACTCCCCACTAAGTATTTTTCCCTTGTTTGGGAAGGGGGGATCTTCACCGATGAAATCGCAAACAGTCTTCCAACTACATGACCTTCCCCTTAGTCAGCTGACACACACTTCAGGCCTCCGCACTCACCCGTGTCCCCTATCTTTGTCGCCTGCTTCAAGAGCCCCACATCATCCCACTCCTTTGATTTTAATCTGTCTGCTAGGAACCAGAAAGAAAATGAGGAGAACCAACTTTCAGACACGATGAAACTTCTCAAAACAATCATGTTACGCCAGTCTATAAATACTCGACTGTTTCAGCAAGGCCGTGGCGCAATCATTTTTGGTGTGCACCCGCAACAGCCTCCTCCTCCTCCTCCTCCTCCTCCTCCTCTCTCCTACGCACTTTCCTTGGCTGTCTCGGTGTCCGAGCAGAACGTCCCGCCCTGTCTTCTAATCCCTCTTCAAACACTCCTCCCCCGGACATGAAGTTTGAATTGGAGAGCAGAATTCCTCCACTGGTAGGCAGATAAAAAGGCTGCATGATGATCGTCCGTGTCCGATTGTTGCTGTCCTAAGGTCTCTGTAGATTAACATGCCACGCTACTGTCGTCTTCAGATGCCCGCATGTGTGTATGTATGTATACGAGTACGCGTACGTGCCAGTATGAGTACTTTATGCGTGCGAAGGCGGGTTGAAAAAAAAACGTCTAGGTCTGTTACAATACACCCGCTAACTAGTTTGGATCAAAATGACTCTCAATCAACACGTGTTGAACCGGAAGGGCGCAAGGGCAGTGCGGGCTTCTGCTAAGGACAAACGGATCCTGGATCAGCCCGTTGAGCGGATTCATCCCCGGGATATCTTCCACTTTTTCCACTTCCTTTCATGTTTAATCTTTCTTTCTTCTTGTGTAGTTTTACTGACGCACAAACGGACACGGGTGACTTAAGCTGAAGTGATCAACTTGTCTAGAATTAGAAAATATTGAACTGGCCTAGATTAGAGTCCACACAAAAAACGAGAAGAAGAAGAAGAAATGGAAGGGGGGTGGGTGTAGAAGAGGAGGAAAAGGGGGCCTGTGGAGGGGATGGGAGAGAGGTGGGCAGGAATTTCTTTGCATAATCTTTAGCAAGAGTCGCGTGTTGTTTTGATGACTTTCTCATAGTGGCCTATACAGCCTACCAGCAGAGGGTGCTGTTATTCCTCCGTCGAATCGACGAGAACCACTTCAGTCATTTTGAGGTTGAGAGGTGGTGGGGGGGGGGGGGGGGGGGGGGGGGGGGGGGGGGGGGGGGGGGGGGGGG
>JADBJO010004448.1:119899-132399 GCA_016801955.1 Conus betulinus | reverse complement strand
GTGAAGAATTTCATATATATATATATATATATATATATATATATATATATATATATATATATATATATATATATATATGCACAACAGGCCATATCTCATAGGTCAGGGAATAGGTTGCGGTCTTATTCCAGTAATTGCTTCGGTTGGAAATATTACTCTTATGTGGCTGCTATGCACCTTTTGGTCTTGAAGTCGTGGAAGACCAGCCTACGAAAAATTATCACGATCCACAGGGTGTGTGTGTGTGTGTGTGTGTGTGTGTGTGTGTGTGTGTGTGTGTGTGTGTGTGTGTGTGCGTGCGTGCGTGCGTGCGTGCGTGCGTGTGTGGTGTGTGTGTGTGTGTGTGTGTGTGTGTGTGTGTGTGTGTGTGTGTGTGTGTGTGACAGGTTGGCATGTTGTTAAACAGAACACTGGTAATGAGAATACAAACGTTTTGATTATGACGGTGAGATTGGTGGGTGACGGTTTTGGCCAAGGACGACGATCCTGTGCTTTAGGTGGCGACAAGTTGAGGCTTGATTGCAAAGCCAGAGTGCGACAGCTGGACGGATGAATGTGAGAATGTCAGTATCTGAATGCTTCGAGTGTTTGATGATGATAAGGATAAACCTTCTTTTTTTTTTCTTTTTTTTAAATTCATTCAATTGCTAGAACCACTGGACTGTGAGAGATGAGAGAGAGAGAGAGAGAGAGAGAGAGAGAGAGAGAGGAGAGAGAGAGAGAGAGAGAGTGGATATAGGGAGATGGTGGTGGCTTCCACTGTATGTGTGTGTGTGTGTGGTGTGTGTGTGTGTGTGTGTGTGTGTGTGTGAGAGAGAGAGAGAGAGAGAGAGAGTGTGTGTGTTGTGTGTGTGTGTGTGTGTGTGTGTGTGTGTGTGTGTGTGTTAGCGCGTGCATGCGTGCGAGCGTGCGTGAGTGAGTGAGTGTGCATGTGTGTGTGTGTGTGTGTGTGTGTGTGTGTGTGTGTGTGTGTGTGTGTGTGTGCGCGTGCGCGCGCGCTCTGGGACGTGAGTGTGTTGTGTGTACGTGTGTGTGTTGTGTGTGTGTGCGCGCGCGTGCCTGGCGGAATTCAGGTCTCCATCTGACTCGATTCTGCATGTTCTTCTCAAAGTTTCCCCCAGGTTGTTCCGACGCTGGTCATCTCTTCACGGGTCTTAACCATGTCCTCGGGGTCTTAGCCATGTCCTCGGGGTCTTAGCCATGTCATCGGGGTCTTTGCCATGTCATCGGGGTCTTACCCATGTCATCGGGGTCTTTGGCATGTCCTCGGGGTCTTTGCCATGTCATCGGGGTCTTAGCCATGTCCTCGGGGTCTTAGCCATGTCATCGGGGTCTTTGCCATGTCCTCAGGGTCTTTGGCATGTCTTCACAGTCTTCGCCATGTCCTCGGGGTCTTTGCCATGTCCTCGGGGTCTTTGCCATGTCCTCGGGGTCTTTGCCATGTCTTCAGGTCTTTCGCCATGTCTTCATGGTCTTTGCCAGGTCTTCGCCGTGTCTTCAGGGTCTTCGTCATTTCCTCAGTGTCTTTGCCATGTCTTCAGGATCTTCGCCGTGTCTTCGGGGTCTTTGCCATGTCCTCGGGGTCTTTGCCATGTCTTCTAAGGGGTGGGGAACGTAGAGTTTGCCCAGGAGGCTTCCCGTCCACTGCCAGAAGCTGTGATGTCCACAGCAGGTTTCCTGTCCACTGCCTGAAGCTGTGATGTCTACAGCAGGTTTCCTGTCCACTGCCTGAAGCTGTGATGTCTACAGCAGGTTTTCCTGTCCACTGCCAGAAGCTGTGATGTCCACAGCAGGTTTCCTGTCCACTGCCAGAAGCTGTGATGTCCACAGCAGGTTTCCTGTCCACTGCCTGAAGCTGTGATGTCTACAGCAGGTTTCCTGTCCACTGCCTGAAGCTGTGATGTCTACAGCAGGTTTCCTGTCCACTGCCAGAAGCTGTGATGTCCACAGCAGGTTTCCTGTCCACTGCCAGAAGCTGTGATGTCTACAGCAGGTTTCCTGTCCACTGCCTGAAGCTGTGATGTCTACAGCAGGTTTCCTGTCCACTGCCAGAAGCTGTGATGTCCACAGCAGGTTTCCTGTCCACTGCCAGAAGCTGTGATGTCCACAGCAGGTTTCCTGTCCACTGCCAGAAGCTGTGATGTCCACAGCAGGTTTCCTGTCCACTGCCAGAAGCTGTAATGTCTACATTCCCTGGCGTGTGGGCAATCCATCTCCTCTTCCTTCAGTAAGCCGGCATAGCTCAGCTGGTAGAGCGCCGGACTCGTAATCTTGGTGATCCAGGGCTTTTGGGTTCGACTCTCCGCTAGGTCGTTTTCGGTACAAGGGAGATTTTTCCCTCGGAGTTTACATTTGTTCCGACTCCATTTCTCAAAGAGTCCTTCGAATGAGACTATAAACCGAGGTTTCGTGTGTGAACGCGCGCATTACATCTTGCACACGTAAAATCCTATCACCAATTTCCGAAGAGAGGGCCAGTTTGACCGTTGGTAAGAATGACACGTTACATTTAGCATGCACCCTGCATGAGAAATTGAAAGAATGAGGGAAACAAAGAACTTGAGTGAACAATACTGACTGGATGACACGGGAAACGACTGAATGAAGCGCCGGCAGGCAGCACTTCAGTCGGCACTACCCAGGTAGGCAGCCCGCTGTGAACACGAGAATGTGGATTGTCAGCGCCTGGAACCTTTGGGAAGGCGCTTTAAAATGCTTTGTTATCATTATCTATTATTATTATTCTTGTAGACAATGGGCTCTTGAGGAGAGAGAGAACTCTGCCAGAGGTCTTGGCTAGAGATTTTTTTTTTCGTGGTAACTGATTTTTAGGATAATTCTCGGATATCCGTTATGAGAGAGAGAGAGAGAGAGAGAGAGAGAGAGAGAGAGAGGGGGGGGGGGGGGTAGGAGTGGTCGGAGGAGGGGAAGCTCAAAGTAGTTGTATGAGGCAGAGAGGGAGGTCTTTCAAGAGTGTCAGACTTCGTGTGTGTGTGTGTGTGTGTGTGTGTGTGTGTGTGTGTGTGTGTGATATATCACGCCTTTGATGGCATGTTAATTTGCAGCGTGAAATCATCACTTTTGCCCGCAAAAGTAATATGCGAAATCATTTCAGATTAACTCGCGCGCGCACACACTACTCTCTCTCTCTCTCTCTCTCTCTCTCTCTCTCTCTCTCTGTCACACACACACACACACACACACACACACACACACACACACACACACACAAACACACACACACACGCACGCACGCACGCACACATGCGCGCGCGCACAACACACACACACACTCTCTCTCTCCCTTTCTCTGTCTCACACGCTACAACAAACCCACACACACACACACACACACACACACACACACACACACACACACACACACACACCACACACACCAAACACACACGCGCGCGCGCGCGCGCACGCACACCAGAGTGATCGTGGTCCCTTTATTATCATCTGAAGTGCTGATGAAATCATAGACCGATAAAGAAACTGCCATCTTTCAACGATAAGAATGGACCAGCATTAAAAAGGCACATACAAGATCACATTTACCACTCCCTCGGCATACCAGAAGCCATTTTTCCTTCCTTCCTTCCTTGAATACTTAAAATACATTTAAGCAGCGCGTCCTTGAAGTATGTCAACGAAGGCTGAGTGTAATGTTCAGTCTTTTTTTTTTTTTTTTTTTTTTTTTTTTTTTTTTTTTTTTTTTTTTACAAACGAATGTTTGACCTGTTTTATAATCCTTTCAAAAAGAAAGAAAACGAAGATAG
Source organism: Conus betulinus (assembly GCA_016801955.1). Lineage (NCBI taxonomy): Eukaryota > Metazoa > Mollusca > Gastropoda > Neogastropoda > Conidae > Conus > Conus betulinus. The sequence continues at coordinate 128,617 of JADBJO010004448.1, read as the reverse complement.
AGAAGACTATGGCAAAAGTTGCTGTTTTCCTGGAAAACAAAACTGTTACCAATTTTTAGAGTCCATGTCGAAAAGGAAATAGAAGTAGCATCCTGCAATCATGTTCTGATTCACAAACCCTTTACAAACCATTTCAGCGTGTAACTGAAAGGAAATAAACTGGCAGGGTGGATAAACTCTCTCTTCATCCCTTCCCCTATAACACAGCCACTTTTTCCCATATGCGTCATACCGCGCATGCTTTCATTCTGTATCCCCCCCCCCCCCCCCCCCCCCCCCATCCCGCCCCAGCACCCTGCCCACAAGTCTCTCTCTCTCTCTCGTCTCTCTCTCTCTCTCTCAATCTCTCTCTCTCTCTCTCTCCTCTCTCTGTGTGTTAAGAATTGATGTTTTCAGAATAAAGAAAAAAAAAAACAAACAAACTAGGAATATGTGACGATTCCGACATTTTGTTTCTCTTCGAGGTGTGTCTTTGGAGTTCAAAGTTAGGACGCGCAAAAGTCTTGGAAACTAATAGCCAAAAATGGTGTACGTATTCATTGTGCATTAAGTTGCATTTAATTATACATTTGTGCGGCAGACGTACGCACGTCTGTAGGAAATGAATTGAAACCATCCTTGAACAGTAATCTAATTTACGATTCACTCAGAAGTTATTTTATAATTAACGTAGCGATGGTGTGTATGGTGACATAGTATAGACTGCATATTTGGCTGTAGTAGTGAGCCTGATAGTACAGCCTCTTGAAACTGTAGTAAGCCTGATAGTACAGCCCCTTTGAAGCTGTAGTAAGCCTGATAGTACAGCTTCTTTGAAGCTGTAGTGAGCCTGATAGTACAGCCTCTTTGAAGCTGTAGTGAGCCTGATAGTACAGCCTCTTTGAAACTGTAGTAAGCCTGATAGTACAGCCTCTTTGAAGCTGTAGTGAGCCTGATAGTACAGCCTCTTTGAAACTGTAGTAAGCCTGATAGTACAGCCTCTTGAGTCTGTAGTAAGCCTGATAGTACAGCCTCTTGAGGCTGTAGTAAGCCTGATACTAGTGATAGTATAGCTACTCGAATCTGTAATGAGCCTGTTCGTACAACATCATGAAACTGTAGTGAGCCTGATAGGACATCATGAAGCTGTAGTAAGCCTGATAGTACATCATGAAGCTGTAGTAAGCTCGATAGTATAGCGTCTTGAAACTCGAAACGTCTGTTAATACAACATCTTGAAATTTTGAAGGTTTTGATGACAGAGCATGTTGATGATGTAAAACATCTGACAACAGCCTTGTGAAGCTGTCAAGAAATTGTCCATACAGCACCTCGAGGGCGTTGTGAAGAGTCCTATAACAATAATACAGCATCTTCAACCCTGTGGTGTATGTGTCTTGTGGCTGCTGGCGTGTCATTTTGTTGTTGTTGTAGTTTTTTTGCCACAGTCCAGGCTGTTACATCCTGGTGACATAGGAGTCTTCTGTGGCCTCCTCGTCAGAGAAGTCCTCCAGTTCTTGCTGAGACAGGGCCTCCACCTGCTTGGTCCTGGCCACGGCGATGGCGTCTGACAGCTCCAGGAAGATGTGGTCGTGGGGGATCTTGTCGAAGGCCCCCGCGTGCTTCATGGCCCGCCGGACGTCGGCGGACACGCAGGCCAGGAAGACCTGGATGTGCACGTGGCCGAACTCGCTGAAGATGTGGCACAGGACGTTGGAGCCCGAGGCGTCGATGTAGTTGATGGTGGAGCAGTCGATGATGACGTGGTGCACCCTCCGCATCTTCTTCAGCCTGTCGTCGCTGATGACCTCGTCGTCGCCGTACTCGTCCACCTCCAGGTCGTCGGCGGGGATGTTGATGGAGGAGTCCATGGAAGCTTGGCGGCTAATGTTGGTGATGCTGGTGCGGCTGATGTTGGTGACGCTGGTGCTGCCCAACCCTGGCACGGAGTCCTGGCTTTTGCTCATGCCGTTAAGGGGCGCGCCGAAGGTGATGCTGGAGTTCTCGTCGATGGTGAAGGCGGGGCTGTCCATGCTGCTGGCCGAGATCTTCCGGACCCGCTCCGACTTGGAGCTGTTCTGCTGGGCTGTCTGACAGCTTTTTGCTCAGGTTCTGCTCCGAGTTGTTTGGGCGTCATCCCCACCACTGACGGCCGCTGGTTGACCAGCAGGTTCTCGCCGGTCATCACGGAGTTACGGCGAGACTCCGGGGCCAGACCCTGGGCCAGCCGCTCTCTGCACTCCTTTTCGTAGCGCTGCTCTCGCTTCTTGAGGAACTTGAGCAGCTTCCTGGGGTTCACCGTGTTGCTGTACAGGCTGTTGCGGAAGATCTCGGCGTTAGCGAAGTAGAGGTTGGACTGAAATCGGAAGATCTTGAGACCAGGGATCTCTTTGGCCTCGTTGTACTTCTTGGCCTCCACCAGCACGTTGTCCTTGCTCAGCTTGCCCAGACGGTAGCCGCGGGCGAACTGCGTCTGGAAGACGACGGTGATGAGCGACACGCCCACGCCCACCCCCAGCCCCACGTCGATGTCCAGGAAGACCGTGCAGAAGAAGGTGAAGAACCAGATGACGAAGTCGAACTTGTTGATCTTCCAGAACTTGCGGCCGTCCAGGATCTGCACGAAGAGGCCCTTGAGGGAGATGAAGATGATGGCGGCCAGGGCAGACTTGGGCAGGGCCTCGAAGAGCGGGCCGATGAAGAGGATGACCATGAGCATGACCACGGCGGTGAAGACGCCGCACAGCGTGGAGCGGGCGTTCATGTTGCTGGCCACCATGGACCTGGGCGGGGCCACGCTGGACGGGAAGCAGAGGAAGAAGGAGGACACGGCGTTGCACATGCCGTAGGCGATCAGCTCCTGGGAATCATCCACCTCGTAGTTGTGCTTCTTGGCGCAGATCTTGGCCATGGCGATGGTGTTGGCGAAGATGAGGATCGCCAGGATGAAGGCGTCCACGACGTACTTGGGAGACTCCTTCAGAGCTCGGGTCGGCACCATGGGAGGGGGGATACTGTTGGGGAAGGTGCCCACAACATCCAGGTCAAAGTTCTCCGCGAAGTTGCCGAAGTGCGACACGATGGTGGCCACGATGACCACGAAGAGTTCTATGGGAATGGGGGCGAACAGCTTGTGCTTGAACCGCTCGTTGATGCAGTCCTTGACCAGCTGTATCACGACGCAGACGATGACGGCGATGATCAGGGCCGCCCAGTTGATGTTCTCGATGCTCTTGAAGATGGCCTCGTAGCTGTAGATGATCTTGAAGACGCCGGCGAAACGGGGCACCTTCAGCCCCAGCATGGCGGGCAGCTGGCTGGTGCCGATGTGCACGGCGGCTGCTGAGGTGAAGGCGGTGAAGAAGGATTCCGACAGGTAGAAGGTGATGAAGCCCAACTTCATCACACCCAAGGCGATCATCATCAGCCCGGAGATGAAGGCCACGCCCATGGCGATCTCTTCCTTGAAGTCCAGGTAGGCGGGCACCTCGTCCAGGATGATGTTACTTCCGTTGAAGCCCTGGTCAGCCAGGGTTTGTCTGCCGCCCACTCGCCTCCAAGTCTGTCCACACAAGCCACGCCATTGGGGTCAGTTCATGTGTGTGTGTGTGTGTGTGTGTGTGTGTGTGTGTGTGTGTGTGGTAAGTGACGTCACGTGCTTACCTACTAAGTAATGTCGTTGGTCAGTGCACGCACATATTAGGCAAGTGACCCATAAATCGTTTTACGTGCACGTGTGGTAGTTTACACCACTGGTCAGTCAGTCAAACCCAAGTGTAAGAAGGAATGCCACTGGTTTCTTTGCTTGTATACGCAACAAGTGATATCATTGACTAGTTCACGGGGAAAAAAAAAAAAAAGGTACCCACCTATCCACAGTGGCCGCTGTCAGGATGCAGATGACGGCGCTGGTGCCCATGGAGACGTGGGCGGAAGTGCCGAAGAGGACGTAGAGGAGGACGGGCCAGACGGAGGTGAACAGCCCGTTCTCCACCTTCACGGAGGTGAGGGCTCCGAAGGCCAACCCCTGGGGGGATGTGGAGAATGCCCACCGTCAGCCCCGCGAAGACGTCCGCCACGGCATACTCCTTCAGCTTGTAGTAGCGAATATACTGCAACACCCCCCAGAGGAGAAACATGATTTTGAAACCTCCGTCAATGTTAGGTAGGCGGCACTCAAGGCCTTACCAGCGCGTTAGACTAATGCGTAGTAGGTCAGACGTCTGCTAAGTCGTAGTAGCCACGAGACCCTCTTCTGACATTCTCTCGTTTTGGTCATCAATTGACTGATCTATCAGCTTTAAATCATACAAAGTGTGGTCTCCCAAACTTAACGGATGTGGTGTAGCGTATATGGACTAGTCCGCACGCAGTGACACCTCCTTGATGAAACTGAAACTGAAACAATGCCTGTTTTTCATTTGATAAAATGAATATTGTAGAGCAAGACGATTTTTAAACGATCTCAAGGTTTCTCGTTTTGCATTGTGTGTGTGTGTGTGTGTGTGTGTGTGTGTGTGTGTGTGTGTGTGTGTGTGTGTGTGTGTGTGTGTGTGGCTTCGTGAGTTAATCTTTGCATTCATGATTGTAAGAGCGCTTACGCGCATGTGTTTGTGTGTTGTTGTTTTTGGTGTGGGTTGAGTGGGATGGTACTTGTGCGTGTGTATGCGGCTCACACATAAAATGCATGTATACCTGTCTGCGTCCGTCCAAACCTGCGCACACACAGTGCTTGTCCACATGTATGTGAGAAGCCATACCTATACGCGCGCAGGGTTTTGAACAACAACAACAACATGGTCCCAAGACCCTACCACCACACTCACCCTGATGACCGGAATGTAGGAGGTGAGGATTTTCCATATTCGCTTCTTGTCACAATACGCCTGACTGCGAATACGTTCGCACACCGGCGTTTTTTTCGTCCTTCTCCTTCTTCAAGTGCAGCTCATCAAAGTGTACCTGCAAACACATCATTCATGGAGTCAGTTACATAGCCGTTCACTTCTGCAAGCTTTGTGGTGCTCAGAATAGCATGTATTGCTTAAAAACATAAAAAGTACAGTTCTCTTTATCTGTTTATTTATTTATTGATTTTTTTTTTTTTTTTCTTGTCCTACAAGCTCTAACTTTCCCACTTTTTTTTCATACTCTTTTTCAAGGCGGGGCCTCCATCCCATTTTTCCCCACCGTCATTTTTTCTTTCTTTTTTTTTTTTTTTTTCCTAAATGAAGATTAACTCATGCTCACCATGTAATGTTTGTGTGTTGTTTACGAATGGACACTTCGCATTCTGACTTCAATGTGTCGTTCTCTTACGCACTTCCCTTTACCTGCAGGGGGAGGGGGGGGGGGGGGGGGGGGGTAGGGGCGGGGGGATGGTGGGGGGCTAAGGGATAGGGAGGGTGGAGAGGGAGAAAAAGTCTTGTTATACAACTCGTAAAGTGGCATTTTGGAACATATGGAAAGGAACACGAAGCCTATTTTCAGTGTGGAAAGGCTTGATGTCATTGCTGTGGGCTGTTACGGAAGCAAATCGTATGAAGCATTGCAAAAATTAAAAAAGATAAATAATTTTCTTTTCTTTCTTTTCTTTTTTTTTTTCTGCGTACGCAGGCTGATACTCCTGCGGACACTCCCTGTATAGACAGGCAAGGAAGGATTAATGCCATCTACCCAACGTAAGGAGTGGAATTTGTGTGTATGACCGTTTTTTTTTTTTTTTTTTCCTATCCCGCCATTAGGGCAGCCATACTCCAACTTCGGGGAAGGTGTATGCTATGTGTAACGTGTCATCCATACCATCGGCCAAACTGGCCTTCTCTTCCGAAAGTTGGTGATGGGATTTTTACGTGTGTGCAAGATGTTATGCGTGCATTCACACACGGAACCTCGGTTTATAGTCTCATTCGAAGGACTGTATGGGAAATGGAGTCAGAACCAATGCTTACTCCGAGGGAAAAAAATCCCCCTGTACCGACACGGCCCGGCGGGAGGTTCGAACCCCAGGATCACCAAGATTGCCAGTCCGGCGCTCTACCACTGAGTTATTTCGGCGTCCAAAATAAACAAATAGATAAATAAATAAAAAAAAAAAGAAAAAAAAGAAAATGATAATAAGAAACAAAGATGGTTTTGCTCTTCTGATTTTGCAAAGCAAAGGATGCCACATGAAGAGATGGGAAGCGAACTTAAACCATCATCATCATAAGCAGAGCCATATCTCTCTCCCCACGTCTTTCCCTTTTTTTTTTTTTTCCCCCCAGGAAAAGAAAACCTCCCTGATTCCTTTTCTGAGTTGGAAAAAGAGGGGTGCGGTAGGGGAGGGAGATGGGGGGGGTAGAGAGGAAGGTGCTGTCAAATGCTTGGATTGTATGGCTGAGGAACTGACTTGTCGTGGGTTCGAATCCCCCATGGGCTCGATGAAAACCCTCTCAGTCCCCCCAAGCAGAAAACAGGATCAGTTTCTATGGAAATGGGTATTGAAAGGTTTTGTTTGGAGTCCTAGAGCAGCATCACGGTGGTAGGGAGGGTCGTGAATTGTGTTAGAGGGTCACTCCGTCTGCGGCACACGGCATGACGAAGGTGAACCTCATCTTTCTCATCCCTCAGCCGTGAGCTTTTCCCTGGTCTGAATGAAGTCCCCCCCTTTCCCGCTGGCTGAGACGGAGAAGATTTTTTTTTAAGCCAAATGTTTTCCAACTGCATGAGGGGTTTTGAACTCGGGACCGCCCCGTTCGCAGGCCCACTGCTGTATGACCTCGGCACCCCTGTGAAGGAGTAAGTGATAGGGACCTGTGGAAAATGTTGCAGGGATAAATTCTGTGTACGTGTATATACATTTTGGTGACAGGTTCGTTTACTGGTGTTTCCATTTTGTTTTATGGTGGTGGTGGTGGTGGTGGTTTGTGCATGTGTGTGTGCTTGTATGTGTGTGTGCGCGTGCGTGTGCGCGCGCGCGCGCGCGCGCGTGTGTGTGAGTGTGTGTGTGTGTGTGTGTGTGTGTGTGTGTGTGTGTGTGTGTGTGTGTGTGTGTGTGTGTTGTGTGCTGCGTGCGTGCAAACGTGTGTCGTGTGTGTGTGTGTGTTGTGTGTGTGTGTGTGTGTGTGTGTGTGTACCCACTAATTCTGTTCGGTTCCGCTGTGGTAATCATAAACTCATGATCGAAACTGGCAGACGATTTGAAACCTCATGATGAACGATTTTGTCGGGGACTGCGACCAGAATGACCTTGCGACGAATTTCATTTTGTAATGAAATGCACCAAATATGATGATATTAGAAATAAGTTTATACCAAAACAATTTACATGTATAAAGTCCGTATTTAACTATTGTCGTTTGCTCTGTGGTAATAAAAAAGTGTTACTAAACTTAGCGAAGTTTTTAAAACTTAGTAAAGTTGTGTAACATTATATCCAGTGTGTTAATTATCGGGAACATTTTTGGATGTTTAATGTGTTTCGTTTACATTTGTTCATTTTGTTTCAAAGTCCTCCATCCCCAAAAGGGGTCACAGGATTAAATCTTTGAATCTTGAAATCTTGTGTGTGTGTGTGTGTGGCGTGTGTGTCCTTGTTTTCTTTTTCCTCGAAGACTTGACTTGACCGGCAGGTTCAGGGAAATACTGTAACCTGCGGCTACAAGTCATTGGAAGAGTAGTTTCCCTTTAAAGTCATTGGAAGGAGTAGTTTCCCTTTTCTGTAGAACTTTGGTTCTTTCAGGAAAGAAAGAAAATGAAGGAATTGGTTCACTGTGGCAACTGTGTATTTTGTCCCGAGCGTACAGTTTCTGCTCTGCTCGACGCTCGACGAAAAGAAAGAACTTTTTTTTTTTGTTTTTATCCTCTATACATTGAGCTATGCTCTATTGAAGTGAAGAACTGGAGAGGAGATTTATTGATCTAGCCCGTTGAGCCCGTTAAGACTTGAGAGAGAGAGAGAGAGAGAGAGATTGATAGCATCGTGCTGTTGTACTTTGGCGTGTTCTATTTTTATTGTATTGGGTGTGTGAATGATCCATCTACATAGACCGCTAGTTTACAGCACCCTTCCCTGTATGACATCCATTGTCCCTCGGGAGAAGATGCCATCATAGTACAGCGCCCACCCTTTTTTTTTTTTTCCCACATGTGTAATTCAGTGTTATGTATTGTATGTAAGTGTGTACCAAGTGTGTAACAAAAAAAAAAAAAAAAAGTTTACCAAAGTTTAAAAACCGTAGCTATAGGCCAAATTCAAATCAAAAGCAAATATGGCGACTAGATGTCTTTCATCCGCAAACTTCCCAAACAGCACAGACAGTTTAAAACGGCTTTTTTGTTTGTTGTTGTTATGGTGTGGTGGTGGTGGTGGTGGTTGGTTTGTTTTTTGTTTTGTTTTCCTTTTTGTTTAATTTTGTTTTGTTTTGTTCAGCCTTAAAAAAATACGCAACCAAGTTGTCCGTATGTAGGGTAGAAAAAACGGATCGATGTAGAACCGTGCATACATAAAGCCATGACGTAACAGAGTATAAAACATGAAATATATATTAGGAGGGAATCCCCCCCCCCCCCCCCTCCCCAAAAAAAAAAAAAAAAAAAAAAAAAAAAAAGAAAAAAAAAAAAGGGGAAAAAAGAAAAGAAAAGAAAGAAGGAAAGAGTCAGGTGTTGTTTTGTTGGGAGGGAAAGGATTACAACGGAATCTGAGTGGATAAAGTGCAGATATCGCATTGAGGTAAACTGTAAAAAAAAAAAAATGGT
>JADBJO010004448.1:109899-112399 GCA_016801955.1 Conus betulinus | reverse complement strand
TACAAACAACATTTAAACGCAGAGACAAACCAACAATCACTTAGCTCTTTCCATCTGAGCAGGAAGTGTATTTTGGGGTCGATCAAAAGCTTGGAATGGAAGTGAAGAGCAAAGGAGAGATTCGGGAGAAAGAAATTGTATTAAAATAATGTTATGGATAAAAACAACACCAGAATGATATTATGATATGTATAGTAGTAGTAGTAGTAGTAGTAGTAGTAGTAGTAGCAGCAGCAGCAGCAGCAGCAGCAGCAATAGCAGCAGCAGCAGCAGTAATAGTAGTAGAAATAGAAACAGTAGTAGAAGTAGTAACAGCAGCAGCAGCAGCAGCAGCAGCAGTAGTAGTTATAATGAAAGGGTGATGATGATGATGATGATGATGATGACGACGACGATGACTACTACTACTCTGAAGAAGAAGAAGAAGAAGAAGAGAGGAGAAGAAGAAAGAACAAGAAGAAAGAAAGAAAAGAAAGAAGAGAAGAAGAAAGAAGAAAGAAGAAAGAAGAAGAAGAAGAAACGAAGACAGAATTCAGACAATCAGCATCGAAAATGTAAAACTCCAAGAAAGTTTGTTTGGGTCCAGCCATTGTAGGGGTGTTAGTGTTGTGCAAAAAGAGGTTTCCGAGTCCAACTCTTCTACATGAGGACATTTACTAAGGTGAATGCCGTTGTCACTTTGCACCAATAGAAGGAAAGCTTATGGAATCGGCGAATCACACAGCCCGTCTTATAATTGAATATTCATGACTGAAACAGACAGAAATCAAAAACAAAATCTGATATTAAAAACAGTCTTTCTTAATGTGTTCAGCTGTTCTTTATTGTCTCCCTTGGACCAAAAGTAGTATCGTCCCCTGATTAATAGGACGAGCCGACTGAACCTTTTTTTTTGTGGCATCAGTCTATCGATCAATGGAGCACTTAAGGCGGTGGTTTTTTCTCTCTCTCTCTCCTCTCTCCTCTCTTTTCTCGGAATCGTCGAACTCGTTTGTGCTCGTTCTCTGTCATCGCATCACCCCCCCCTTTCTCTCTCACTAAGGCGGTGGTTTTTCTTCCCCTTCCTCTCGCCCTCTTTTTTTCTCCCTCTCCTCTCCCTCCTCTTCTCCCCCTTTAAATTCCCCCCCCCCTCCCCCCCCCCCAGCCAAAATCCACCTCTTCATTTTTTTGGTGCTTCACACTGTCCTCTTCATCTGAAAAAAAAAAAAAAGCGGAAAAAAAAAAGAAAAAAAGAACAATTTCCACTACTAGCTGTCTTTTTTTTTTTTCCAGCCAGTCTCTTACACACCATGCATAGTCTGTTTGTTCATTTACAAATGGACATATTTTTGCTGATTTTAGTGTTTGTTTGGTGTTTGATGCAAAGTGTCTGTGTTTTGTTAATGTTGTAATGTGTGTGGTGAACTGGCTCACTCACTCTAACATTGTGTTGCTTGTACAATGAAAACAACATAGACTAAGCAAAAGACTTAATCATCGTTTCAGTTTTTTCCCAAAGAACGAGAGAGTGAAGAATGTATTATCTACTGACTTCATTTCGTGTTGCACACACACACACACACACACACACACACACACACACACACACGCACGCACACACACACACAACAACAACAACAACAACAACAACACACACAACACACACACACACACACACACACACACACACACACACACACACACCACACACACGCGCGCGCGCACACACACACCCACACACACACACACACACACACACACACACACACACACACACACACACACACTGTGGCGCGAATACACGCACGCACGCACGCACACACGCGCACACACACACACACACACACACACACACACACACACACACACACACACACGCACACACACACACACACACACACACACACACACTCTCTCTCTCTCTCTCACACACACACACACACACACACACACACACACACACACACACACACACACACACACTCACACACTGTGGCGCGAATACACGCACGCACACGCACACACACACACACACACACACACACACACACACACACACACACACACACACACACACACACACTCGCTCTCTGTCTCTCTCTCCCCATTCTCTCCCTCCCTCTCTTCCCCCCTCACCCTCCCTCCTCTCTCCCTCTCCCCCCACCTCTCTCCCCTCTCCCCTCTCTCTCCTCTCTCTCTCTCTCTCTCTCTCTCTCTCTCTCAAATATGTCAATAATGGTAGTTACATGTTCAAGGTTTGGCATCAAAGCAAAATGTATGCGTATGCAACCAATTCTGTATGCACACACGCCTGAGAGTCGACTGAACGATCAGTCTTTGTCTGTCTGTCTCTGTCTCTGTCTGTTTGTCTCTGTGTCTTGTCTTCTCTGTCTCTGTCCCTGTCTTCTCTGTCTCTGTCTTTCTATTTCCCGCTGTCTCTGGCTGTCTCTGTCCTCTCTGGGTCTGTTTGTTTCTTGTCTCTCTGATTGTGTCTATGTCTTAACTGTCTCTGTCTATCTCT
>JADBJO010004448.1:94899-104899 GCA_016801955.1 Conus betulinus | reverse complement strand
GTTCTCGAGACCCTTCGTGAAAGATTTATTAATCCTAAATACTTCAGACAGCTTTCTTTATTCAAATTGTATTCACAGATGGCTTCATCTTCCACAAAAAAATGTCATAGACGAAACAATACGGTGCGGTCAGACCTAGTCTGTAATTTATACTTTTGTTTGCTGTTGTTGTCCTGTACCCGTTCATAAGAGGCCAAGGCCTACATGTGAATGAGATATCTGAATCTGAATCTCTCTCTCTCTCTCTCTCTCTCTCTCTCTCTCTCTCTCTCTCTCTCTCTCTCTCTCTCTCTCGCTCTCTCTCTGATGTTGCTTGTCATCGTTTTAGACATAGACTTCAACATGAACCACAAGTGTTGTGTTGATTGTGTAGCAGAGCTAAAGAGGATGAAATTCAGTCTTGTTTTGTTGTCCTATAGAGAAACTAATTAAACCTAACTATTTTAAGAATCGATGCGACTTTCAATTCAAGCTGCTATTGTCGTCAAGAAATTAAGTCACACTTTTTAAAAATGGCACGTTTTATTTATGAAGCTTAAAAAATTTACGTACAGCAATACCTTAGAATATTTACAATGATAATTTGTTACATTGTTAATTCGGTTTATGCATGTAAGTATGAAATTTGATATAATAGTCAGAATGTTGCCGAAGCAATTTTTGTCATACTTTTTGGTTCGTTTATTATATGTGTTACCCGCTTTAGTTTGGGTTTTGTGGTCTATACTGAATAAATCATTCGTATTCTCTCTCTCTCTCTCTCTCTCTCTCTCTCTCTCTCTCTCTCTCTCTCTCTCTCTCTCTCTCTCTCTCTGGGTGGTGTTTTGTTTCACTTGTCCTTGCTTCATCCACTTTTTCTAAACCTTTTCAGGAAATCTATACCATAATTAAAAGGTATTAAATCCTTACAAAACATTTTGAAAGAAAGTGGCACATGTTTAAAAAAAAATGCACAACGGCCATGACGATACCTCGGCCCTTACGGGAGCAAACCATTGTCCCATGAGAAAAAAAAAAAAGGGGGGGGGGGGGGGGGGTGGGGGGGGGGGGGAGGGGGGGGGGGGGGGGAGTCTTATGCACTCCCGTCCTCCCCTACACTGTTGAGAGTGAGAATACCAATCATTCTGCGGACCAATCAAAAGACAGTATCATTTATAGTGCATAGCGGGCGCGTCATTAAAAATAATTCTTTCGTTCTGATTTTGACCGTTATAAACAATATTAATGTTAGTTTCAAAACGAGATGACTGAGGGCGGAAAATGAAGCAAATTTTGAAAAAAGAAACGGTATTAGTTCCGCCAGACGATACAGACAAACAGAATACAGGACAAACCACAATGCATTTCGACCTCTCGGGTCTTCTTCAGGGAAAAAAACAAGCAACATTTAGGACAATGAAAACGAAAAAACGAGCAACCACTTATTTTCTCATATTCGGCGCAAAAGGCGCATTCAGGACAATGAAAATGAAGAACGAGCGATCACTTATCTTCTCATTTTGCGCCGAATATGAGAAGATAAGTGGTTGGTCGTTCTTCGTTTTCATTGTCCTTAATGTTGCTTGTAGACGCACGAGGTCGAAATACATTGTGTTTTGTCCTGTTATATGTTTGTCTGTATTGTCTGGTGGAACTAATACCGTTTTTTTTTTTTCCTTTTCAAAAATATTAATGTTAGCTGTTCGGAAGATGAAGCGACCTTGAGACAGGAAGACAAGAACTAGGAGTCTGGTATATTTACACATCGCGATCCAAATGTTTCTTCTATTTCAATACATCTATTGTAGGGGGGGTAGGGGGAGGAGAGGGCCGAGTGTGGATTTCCTGGTTGGATTTCCTTTTTCTTTATAAAACGTACATTTCTCGGACTGGATTCTTTTCTTTCCTGAGGACGCTGTAGATATGTAGATGATTGAATTAGTTTCTTACTAAACAACACTCTTGTTTAGCGTCCACGCTATAGATTTCCTTGAGTTTTTTTTTTCTTTAATACATCGCTTCACGTTCCAACCTTTTTGTCCGATGGTAAACTAAGTTTCCGTTTTTTCTTTTTTTTTTTTTTTTTTTCGTTTTTTTTTTGTCGTTGTTGTTGTTGTTTCTTCTTCTTTCCCAACAGTGACCTCAGGTAGTTTTTTTTGTCTTCTTCTCTGTGAAGGTCATCCCAGTCACAGCTTGCTCTCAGGGTGACCCCGTGACGTCAGCGTGTCTTTATTCTGCATTGTCGTCAGTCCCTTGAAACCTCTCTCTCTCTCTCTCTCTCTCTCTCTCTCTCTCTCTCTCTCCTCTCTCCTCTCTCTCTCTCTCTCTCCCTCCCTCTCTCTCCCTCTCTCTCTCTCTCTCTCTTCCTCCTCTTCCTCCTTCCTTCTCCTCGCTTTTTCAAGCTATCATACCCCCATCCACCCCCCACCCCCACCCCCACCCCCTCGTCCTCTCTGGAATTGCTTCAAATGTAACTTGTCATCTTCATCTTCATCGTCCTCTGGGGGAACAAGACATGCTTGTGTCCCAAGTTCACCACGCTTTCCCTGACCATCTGCCCCCCCCCCCCATCACCTTCCACCCCCATTTGCCGCCTCTTCACTCCCTCCTCTCCCCCCCCCCCCCCAACATTATAATGGATGAAAAAATAAAAGAGAGATAGAAAAGATATGGAGCTGACGTCAGTGAGGAGAATAAGTGAAGAGAAAGATGTGTGCTCGCTCAGAACGGGAGTGGGGGTGGGGGAGGTGGGGGGGGGGGGGGGGGTGGGGGGTGGGGGTGGGGGGGAGCAGGCAGGACAGGTTGCCTTCTACACCTTGAAGGACATTTGCAAACTGATGGGAGGTAACTGTCAGAGGCGTGAAACTATGTCGACAGAAATGGGGGAGGGGGGGGGTGCGGGGGTGGGGGTGAGGGGGGTAGGGTGGGGTGAGAAAGCAGTGAGAAGGGGAAAGAGGGGGGGGGGGGGTGGGGGTAGGAGTGGGGGTGTGGGGCGGCAGAAAAAAGAAAAATGGCGACAGAATATGAATATGCTAGAGCTTCTCTCTTGAGGTTTTTTCTTCTTTGTTTCTTCTTTTTGTTGTTGTGTTGTTGACGACTAGTTTGACAGTGAGGGTTTCCTGTATGTCGCTGCTCTACCTGCCCTTGTCTTCTATTTTTTTTTTTCTTCTTCTTTCCTTCTCCTCCTCCTCTTCTTCTTTTCCTCCTCCTCTTCTTCCTCCTCCTTCTCTTCTTCTTCCTCTTCTTCTCCTCCTCCTTCTCTCTTTCTTCTTCTTTTCTTCTTCTTTTTCCTTCTCCTCCTCCTCCTTTCCTCTTCTCCTCCTCATCCTCCTCTGCCCTTCCTCTTCCCCTCCTCCTCCTCTTCTTCTTCTTCTTCTTCTTCTTCTTTCTTCTTCCTCTTCTTCTTCTTCCTCTCCTCCCCCTCCTCCCCCTCCTCCTCCTCCTTTCCTCTTCTTCTTCTTCCTCCTCCTCCTCTCTTCCTCCTTCTTTCCTCCTCTCCTCCTCCTCCTCCTCCTCCTCCTCCCTCTCCTCTCTTCTTCTTCTTCTTCTTCTCTCCCCCCTCCCCCCCCCCCTCTCTCTTTTTTCTTCTCTTTCAACAACTGTTTAACGGCACTGTTGATTTAAAGTGGGACAGGAAGGGCGATGGTTGGAAAAGAGAGGAGCGAGTGGGGGGGGGGGGGGGGGGGGGGGGGGGGTTTAAGTGGGGAGGGGTAGGTAGGGGGTTGGGTTGGGGGGGGGGTTACAGGAGGTGCAGTTAAGGCATGAGGAAGTAGAGGGAGTGGGAGGGGAGAGGGTAGAGAGAAAGGACGGGGGGATTGGGGGGGGGGGGGTAAGACAGGAAAGGTGACACACTTCCACAGCATGTTTACTGTCTGATGTTTATAGTGTTAATCCTTTGGATGTCTGTCTGACGTTTATAGTGTTAATCCTTTTGGATGTCTGAATACGCGTTGGAGAGGGAGGGTTGCATTCCCCCCCCAGAGAATTTGTCATCGTTCCCCGTTTTACATAAATAATATCATGCTAAATGAGGAAGTCAACAGAGAAAAAGGCGTGTGCCAGTTATTAGTCAATTTCTATGTAATGGGCCTGGCTGACGCCGGGATATTTCATGACAGCAAGCGCAGGGTCCAGCTCTGTCATGCTGTCTCAGACTGGAATGGAAATCCGCAGCACCATCTTCATCATCCTCATTCTCATCGATCAGCACCAAAAAAAAAGTCTTGAATTCTGTGGCCTTTCATGCCCTGTTCTCATGGTGACCTCAGTGTCGATGTCCGCTCCACTGTCTGTGACCTTTGGTTTGTTTGAATCAAGGTCACCCGTATATCGGCGAGTCCATGGGGGCTTGTCGCTGGACGGACGTGGGTGGCGTCCTCCGGAGGGAGAGCTCACTCACACCGGGTCAGCGCCTGAGCCATTCTTGACGTCAGTAGGGGGCTTAGTAGGTGGTGTCCTGCATATGTTGGATCAGAACAGGCGCCACTGAACACCACCGAAGTGACTCAGCAGCGGTGCAGTGACTCTTCCAATGGGTTGCCTCTTGACGACTTCACATTGACCGCTCCCTGTGAATTACCGGTGCCGAGGGGATGCTGCGACAGACCGAGGCAGGGCTGTGGCTGTGGACGGGGTGTCGGAATAAGTGGGGCGTGGGTGAGGTGGCACAGAATATGGGACAGCAAAAAAAAAAAAAAAAAAAAAAAAAATAAAAAAAAAAAAATAAATAAATAAATAAAAGTTTTACCGAAACAAACAGAATGTTAAACGAGAAAGTTAACAGTGTAGATGATAGCGTGTACCGAGTGATCAATCAAACGAACGATCAATCGAAACGATAAACGATATTGTTGAGCGCAAGCAAACATGTGCATGTACGTTTCTGTATCCTCCTATCCTCCTTCATCCCTCCTTTTCTCCCTCTCTCCCGCCCCCCCCCCACCCCCCCCGCCCCCCCCCCCCCCCCTCCACCGTTCGTACATACATGGGAAGAAGAGATAGAGTGTAAAGATAGACATGGACAATTTTGGAGAGAGAGAGAGAGAGAGAGAGAGAGAGAGAGAGAGAGAGAGAGAGAGGAGAGAGAGAGTGTGTGTGTTTGTGTGTGTGTGTGTGTGTGTGTGTGTATGTGCGCACGTGGGCACGTCGCATTGTGTGCACGCGAGCGAGCGCATTAGAGAGAGAGAGAGAGAGAGAGAGGAGAGAGAGAGAGAGAGAGCTAGAGAGAGAGATCGTGGGAGTGTGTGTGTTTCGCGTACGTGCGTGCGTGCGTGCGTGTGTGCGTGAGTGCGAGAGAGCGCGCGCGCGCGCGCGTGTGTGTGTATGTGTGTGTGTGTGTGTGTGTGTGTGTGTGTGTGTGTGTGTGTGTGTGTGCTGTGAGGCGAGATGAGAGAGAGGAGAGAGAGAGAGAGAGGGAGAGAGAGAGAGAGAGAAATAGTGAAAGGGGGGTAGTGTAGGAGACTGCCAAAATGGGCTTGTTTGACAACATGAAAGAACGTAGATCTCTCTCTCTCTCTCTCTCTCTCTCTCTCTCTCTCTCTCTCTCTCTCACACACACACACACACACACACACACACACACACACACACACACAGCACACGCGCACACGCGCGCACGCGCGCGCGCACACACACAGACACAGACACACACACACACACACACACACACACACACACACACACACACACCACACACACACACACACACACACACAAACACAGAACATACAGAGAGAGAGAGAGAGAGGAGAGAGAGAGAGTACAGGCGACTCGTGTTGCAGGTCTGGTGCTAGCTGAAGCTTTGAACTGACAACAGCATCGGAAGCTTGAAAATTACTTCCCCTGCCACCCACCACCGTGAATACCCTCCCCGAGAAAAGATCGACTCCGGCTTCTTTTCGGTCTTTTCGTTGTTTCCTTTTCTTTGATCACTTTGTCTACGTACGTGCCCTTTCACTTATTTCCTTTCTCTCCCCCCCCCCCCCCCCCCCCCCACTCCACACGCAAACACATGCAAAAAAAAAAAAAAAAAAAAAAAAAAAAAAAAAAAAAAATCGTACTACTACAGCCAGCTCAATGATGTCAACATATTAATGGCATATACAAAGAAGATGACATTACATTTCAGAACTGACATTTTTTTTCTGTTTTGATGTGAAATTATTGTTGCTTTTACTCAGAGGTATGAGCATAGGATATTCTAAAAGAAAGGATATTGTTGAAATAGGAAAAAAATAAAGAAGGAAAGGAAAGGGAAAAAAAAAAAAAAAAAAACAGAAACAACTTGGTGAAGAGCGGCCTGACTATTTCAAAGTTATCTTGCAAGACAGACAGACAAACAGACAGAGAGAAAAGACAGTCCAGAAAGACAACAGATCCCCGTTTCTGATCGCCACTTGCTTGCGTGGTTATCAACTTATGAAACAAATAAATAAGTAAAGTAGAAAAAACCTGAACGAACGAACTGCAGCTAATAATTTGAAATGGCATATCCCTTGTTTTCTTCGGAAATAAACAAATAAAGAAATGAATAAATAAATAAATAAATAAAATAATAAAACCCCGAACGAACGAACTGCAGTTAAGAACTTGAACAGGCGTACGCTTGTTTCCTCAGGAAAACCACGAAATGTTACAGATGGATATGTGTAACCCGCACTTTAGAAAACAAACAAAAAAAAAAAAAACACACACACAAGCACACCTGACTGACTCGATCTACAAGACGTGAATCACTGCCCCCTGTCAGGTAGCCGATCACAAGGAAGCTTACACAATGAGACGAATCATGAAGCCCAATACATTGAATAGAAGGGTCAGATTAAAAAAAAAAAAATAAAAACACCGATAAAGTTTAAACAGCGGAGTTTCTAATGAAGCCTTTTTCAGTTCAAATCCACATCCTCTTTAATATAAGGCGGTTACATGTTGATATCCTCTTTTAATATAAGGCTGTCACATGTTGACATCCTCTTTAATATAAGGCTGTTACATGTTGACATCCTCTTCAATATAAGGCTGTTATCTGTTGACATCCTCTTCTATATAAGGCTGCTATCTGTTGACATCCTCTTCTATATAAGGCTGTTATCTGTTGACATCCTCTTCAACATTGTTCTTCAACATTGCTGTTACATGTTGACATCCTCATCAATATAAGGCTGTTACCTGTTGACATCCTCATCAATATAAGGCTGTTACATGTTGACATCCTCTTTAATATAAGGCTGTTACATGTTGACATCCTCTTCTATATAAGGCTGTTACATGTTGGACATCCACTTCAATATAAGGCTGTTACAGGTTGACATCCTCTTCAATATAAGGCTGTTACCTGTTGACATCCTCTTCAATATAAGGCTGTTACAGGTTGACATCCTTTTCTATATAAGGCTGTTACGTGTTGACATCCTCTTTAATATAAGGCTGTTACATGTTGTAGTCAAAGGTCAGGGGACGGAAAAGGATAACTCTAATTATGAATGGTCATGATAGTTTTACGTGTATCGGAAACAACAGCACATGATGTAATTTATAATTGAAATGCTTGGTGAGTTTTCTCTGTTGTCTGAGGAAATAAAGGAAAAGTCTCCGTGACAAGCCGTAGCATAACGGATCGTAAGGAAATGAAGAAAAAAGTCTTCAAAACATGAAGCATTTTAGGGGTCGTGAGAGAAATAAAGGAAAAGTCACCATGACATGAAATAGAAATAGAGATCTTGAGGAAATGAAGAAAAAGTCTTCAAGACATGAAGCATTTTTAGGGGTCGTGAGAGAATAAAGGAAAAGTGGCCATGACATGAAATAGAAATAGAGATCTTGAGGAAATGAAGAAAAAAAGTCTTCAAGACATGAAGTATTTTTAGGGGTCGTGAGAGAATAAAGGAAAAGTCGCCATGACATGAAATAGAATTAGGGATCGTGAGGGGATGAAGAAAAAGCCGCCTGGAGAGGAAAGAGCATTTACAGGTGAAAGATGAGAAACGCTGATTGATAAGATTGACGATGATAAAGAGCATTAAGGGGTAAAAGATGAGAATGCCGATTGATAAGATTAACGATGATGAAAAATGGTGCTCTGGATTTTCCATTCCGGTCAGAGATTGCGCGACAAGGTTGTACTCTACGCTTACTTTCATTCATTTATATCCTGGCGTCAACCAGGCCCGAGAGATACAGACACCTGCAGTATTGGTCAGGAAATTTGAGCAACACTCTCTAGAGACGCATCCATTAAGTGGATGAAACTCGACTGTGTGGTCCCAGTCTTCCCAATTAAGCCCGTAGCAAACTCAACTCTGCGTAGGAGTCGGTCGGGGCAGAAAAATCCCACATAGCTCTGATGGGAATCAAACCCACGACCTCCTAGCCAGAAGTCCTCGACGCTAACCACTTCGCCACGGCGGTTGGTGTAAAAGGGGGTAAACTTGAATTATGAAAGAAAAAAAATAGTCGCCAGGACATGAAATAGTACAAGGGGGTCACACATAATGCGTAGCACCTAAGGGATTCCTTACTTGGTCCGACAAGCACGCTACTGTTGACACAGGCGACTATTATGGGCAGAGAACGATTGGGCATTGCCCAATATGGAGAGTAGTCGTTTTGGAGGGTGTGGGAGGGGGAGGGGGGAGACGGAAAAAAGGGTAGGGGGAGGGGGGGCACTGTACTTTTTTTGCAGACTGAGCACTTTAAAGACTGGAAGAGAGAGAGAGAGAGAGAGAGAGAGAGAGAGAGAGAGCGAGAGAGAGAGAAGATGCTTTCGAGAGCAGAGAGAGAGAGTTTGTGAGAGAGAGAGAGAGAGAGAGAGAATGTGCGTGTGTGTGCTTGCGCTTGCCCATGTATGTATCTAAGTTTGTGTGTTCATGTGTGTTTTTGCTTATCAAGTGTGTGTGCGTGTGTGTGCTTGCGCGTGCGCGTTTGTGTGTTGATGGGTTTTTACGTCATTCTTTGCTTATCAAATGAGACCATAACGTATTGTAGTGATGAGATAATAAAACATGCCTGCTTTGACAGTCTACAAAATTCTTACCGAAATGATACACACCGTGACACAACACACACACACACACACACACACACACACACACACACACACACACACACACACACACAACACACACACACACACACACACACAACACAAAAAACCGATGAGAAGAGTGTCTACATTTTTTTTATCTTAGAAAACAACACAAATTACATTTAAGTCAAAGAAGTATTTGGTCTCTGCTATCAAGACGTCCCCATCAATGAAAAAAAAAAAGCAGTAGCTTGTTATTCTAAAAAGACGAACTGTCTTTAAACACGTTTTAGATCCACCCAAGCATTTCATTTCTGATGGTTGTAAACCATCCCTTGCTACGAGTGAATAGTGTATTTTTCTTCTGTTGGGAGACTAGGCAGCAAATACATTCCCCTGCTATAACTACCCCCCCCCCCCCCCGCCCCCTTTCCCCTCTATCACGTATATAGCTGCTCGCTTCATCGTTTCGTTCTCTCGCCTCAACAAATGTTCCATAATGTGTTGAATGTGTCCTGAGTCTGTTTGGGCCTTCAGCATCGAAAGAAGAACTTCAGCTAGTATTGATACTACCACCACCACTAGCATTGACATCGCCATCGCCTTCGCCTCTGGGACTGTTACCACGGCAACCCTGCTGTTTAAGAATCCTCTAACCCACTCTCCTTTCTCCCACGCTGCAGCTGCTATTGCCTTATTGCCACCAAAAGTGGTAGTAATCCTGTTTTTTTTTTCCCCCAATATTTTATTATTAGTATTCCTATCAGTAATATTATTATCATCATTACGACTTTATTCACACATTATTTCCCTTCCAACAGCCTCGTTCTCATTCAACGCCTTCTTCCTTGCGCTGAATTGAAGCGATCAAAGCTAAGTGAATTTCCGTTGTTCTATTCGTTTGTGTCTTACCTGAAGAAGACCTAAGAGATCGAAATGCGTAGTGTTTTGTCCTGTGACTCGTTTGTCCACGTTTCTCTGGGCGGTTCGCTAACACTT
>JADBJO010004448.1:72399-74899 GCA_016801955.1 Conus betulinus | reverse complement strand
ATGAGTCCATGACAACGGTGACCCCTAGTTGCTAGGGGACATGACTCTATGACAGCGGTGACCCCTAGTTGCTATACGTGAGGGGTCAGAACAACAACAAACACGCAAACATATCCTTACTTGAAAAGAAGTAAAATCTAATTGCAAAATGAGACGACTGCAGGCGGATTTCTAAACAAATCTTATATTGTATTGAAATGTCTTCGCCGAACAATGTGGACACACGAATCATAAGACGCGTTTCGACCACTCAGGTCTTCTTCAGGCTAGATAAACAACACACTGGGGACGATGAACATGAAGAACGAGTCATATCATTTTCGTCAACTCTCGGTGCAAGATGGGCATGGAATCCAATCTCCATTATTTTCATTATTGTTGTTATCATTATTATTATAAATACTTATGTAGCGCCTGTTTCTCGGCTAGAGACCGAGCTCTAAGCGCTTTACAATCCACTCTCGTTTACACAACGGGGCTGCCTACCTGGGTAGCGCCGACTGAAGAGCTGCCAGCTGGCGCCTCATTCAGTCGTTTCTCGTGTGTCACCCAGTCAACATCATTCAATATCAATCACTCAGTTTCCTTACTTCTTTCATTTTTCCCCTTCCTCACGCAGGGTTCATTTTATGTGTAACGTGTCATCCATACCAACGGCCAAACTGGCCTTCTCTTCGAAAGTTGGTGATGGGATTTGACGTGTGCGCAAGATGTTATGCGTACGTTCACACACGGAACCTCGGTTTATAGTCTCATTCGAAGGACTATATGAGAAATGGAGTCAGAACCAGTGTTAACTCCGAGGGAAAATCCCCCTTTGTACCAAAACGGCCCGGTGGAGATTCGAACCCACAACCCCAGGATCACCCAGATTACGAGTCCGGTGCTCTACCACTGAGCTACTCCAGCCCCCGAAATGACACAAGGAACCCTTTGGCTGACCTGAAGTAGGGTCTGTAGGCGGTGGGGAAGGCCACGTGGTCTCGGATCAGCCTCCGGTAGAGGCTCTGCTGCTGCCGCTGGCCGTGGAGCACTAGCCGCTTCTCTGCCAGGTTGTTGGCGTCCACGCTGGCCTCCGCCTCCTCCCGGCGCCGCCCGATCTCCAGAGGAGGCAAGATCACCGTATCCTCCCTCTTGGCCTCGGCCGGCACCTGTCCAGCCAAGCCTCTGGTTAGTTGCAAAAGGACGCGACTGCAGGTGGAAATCTAAACAAATCTTTAAAAAGTATAAGTATCAACTCCTGCCAAACAAACAGGACAAACGAATTCCAAAGACTAAACATCACGCGTTTCGACCTCTTAGGTCTTCTTTAGGCAAAATGAACATACTCCGGACAACGAAAATGAAGAGCGAGCTAATTACGTATATTGTCCAATTCGGAGCAAGATGGGTGTTGATAAGTGATTGCTCGTTCCTCGTTGCCGATGTCCTGAGTGTTGTTTTTCTCGCCTGAAGAAGACCTAAGAGGTCGAAACACATCGTGGTTTGTCTTTGTGATTCATTTGTCCATTTGTTTGGCAAGGCTATTACATATATTTTGTAAAATACCTCTGATTAATTCTTGCATGGGATGATCGAGTAGATGTTACGAAATACAGTTTCTATGCTAATCATAATTACACATAAAAAATCCAATGACGCAAAATGGAATAATCAATACATAAAAGATCAATTCTTTCTAATCCCTGGTTATAATCAAATGGCTTTTTACATGGCCAGGTTTCCATACACACAAAACCAGTTGCACGCCACACCACAGTTCTCGAACAAGTCACTTCAAGTTTTCTTCAGCATCATGTGATGGCGACACCTTTGGTTGTCTCGCACCAGGTTTCAGGACTGGGTCTCGGTGGTCGTCTCTGGGAACTCGACATTGAAATCCTCTTCCTTTCTCTCTTTCACCCACCTCTGGGTTTCAAACTCAGTCTTTCTTTCTCAGCTTGTCTTTTACGGCTAAGACCTCGCTGCCACTTCTGTCGCTCAGACCACGTTTCTTTCAACACTGCTGTCCTGCTCACTCTCCTCTCCTCTCTCTCCTGTGTTCTTCTCTCTCGTGGTGTTCTTGTCCTCTTCTCCCCTGGGTTTATATAGGGATGGCCACAAAGGATTTCCCTGTGGCCATGCCTTTGTCCGTGTGTTACGTTTCTACCACCTTGTTTCACAAACCTTTCGCTACGTTCTTCCACAATCAGCATTTACACACACATCCCTACCAAACTGCTTAGGAGACAGCCACTTCGCACCAAATGGACATCGAAAATTTCCCGCCGACTCTGGGAACCACTTCAACACGATAAACTATCCTAGAGAAAACTACGAACAACGTCCACACGCATTCAATCAGCCCGACAAAGCCTCAACACAGTGCCCCACGGCAATACCATCTGAACGAGCCCAAGACTCCTACTCTTCAAGGTCTGTTTACAAAGCAACTCCAGCTGACTTTAGCGCCCACACGATGCTCCGAGGTCCTAGTGGATAAATTTTCCTCCCTTTCGAT
>JADBJO010004448.1:29899-52399 GCA_016801955.1 Conus betulinus | reverse complement strand
CAAAATGTGTTCCACTCGCTCCAGAAAAAGAAAAAAAAAAAAAAACGTCTGGGTGATCTTTCTGAAAATATTAGGTACCTTTATTATGGGTCACGGATGATGCCTGATCTTTTATTTTTTTTCCAGAATAACCGTTACTAACGGCTATAAATGATAATTTAAAAAAATCAAGTCCAATAAGGGAAATAACCACCGCACTGTCGATTTTTTTCTCCCCACTAACTGGAAATTGCCTCCCCTCCCCCCTGTCTGTCACTGTACTGGGAGTACGTTTATACGCTTTGCATCTTGTTTTTGTTTCGTATGGACGTAACTGGTGGCCTGTTATGTTCACAGAAACATGTCACGGAATTCTTCGCCGCCGTCTTCATGACCACTTGGCTCGACCAACACAATATCAAACATGAAATCTTCATCGTGTCCGATCGTCACAGTCTGTGGGTCACACTGTCCCATGCTGATTTCGCTTTGAGTGTCACTGTGCCGTGTGTCGTGGGCAGGCTGTGGTGGGGACGGAGGGGAGGAGAATGGCTGTCACAGTGAAAAAGGTCACCACATGCAGCGTAGCTCTGTTGTCGGTTCTGTCAGCACCATACATTAGGCCAGGTGGCGTCGGCAAGAACAAATCAGACGAGAGAGAGAGAGAGAGAGAGAGAGAGAGAGAGAGAGAGAGAGAGAGAGAGAGAGAGAGAGAGAGAGAGAGAGAGACAGAGACAGAGAGAGAGAGAGCAGAGAGAGAGAGAAAGAGACAGCCAAAGGGAACGCCACTAACGCCAACCAAACTACAGTTTCACTGTTATATTCTGATAACTGATGTCATGTCAATGATTCCTGTAACCTCTAACAAGTTACACGACACATCTTTTGTCGTCTTTGAGGTTGGGTTTTCTGGGGAGTCAACAGGTAAATCCACAAAAGACTGAAGGACAACAACGACATGTGAAGTGCGGTGGGATCCATGTATCTGTGGTGGTGAGCAATTCCCGCCACCAGCAGAAGGAATAACACAACAGACAGAACACTACCATGCAGTACTCTACAATGCAATGCTATACAGTACACTACGATACAAGGCTGTACAGTACACTGTAATACAAGCCTGTACAGTACACTATGATACAAGGATGTACAGTACACTGTGATACAAGGCTGTACAGTACACTATGATAGAAGGCTGTACAGTACACTATGATACCAGGCTGTATAGTACACTGTGATATCAGGCTGTACAGTACACTGTGATATCAGGCTGTACAGTACACTGTGATATCAGGCTGTACAGTACACTGTGATATCAGGCTGTACAGTACACTGTGATACAAGGCTGTACAGTACACTGTGATATCAGGCTGTACAGTACACTGTGATACAAGGCTGTACAGTACACTATGGTACAAGGCTGTACAGTACACTATGGTACAAGGCTGTACAGTACACTATGGTACAAGGCTGTACAGTACACTATGGTACAAGGCTGTACAGTACACTGTGGTACAAGCCTGTACAGTACACTATGGTACAAGGCTGTACAGTACACTATACAGTACACTATGGTACAAGGCTGTACAGTACACTATGGTACAAGGCTGTACAGTACACTATGATACAAAGGCTGTACAGTACACTGTGATACAAGGCTGTACAGTACACTATGGTACAAGGCTGTACAGTACACTATACATACAAGGGTACAAGGCTGTACAGAACACTATGATACAATGCTGTACAGTACACTGTGATACAAGGCTGTACAGTACACTGTGATATCAGGCTGTACAGTACACTGTGATATCAGGCTGTACAGTACACTGTGATATCAGGCTGTACAGTACACTGTGATACAAGGCTGTACAGTACACTGTAATATCAGGCTGTACAGTACACTGTGATATCAGGATGTACAGTACACTGTGATACAAGGCTGTACAGTACACTGTGATACAAGGCTGTACAGTACACTGTGATATCAGGCTGTACAGTACACTGTGATATCAGGCTGTACAGTACACTGTGATACAAGCCGTACAGTACACTGTGATACAAGGCTGTACAGTACACTGTGATATCAGCCTGTATAGTACACTGTGATATCAGGCCGTACAGTACACTGTGATACAAGGCTGTACAGTACACTGTGATATCAAGGCTGTATAGTACACTGTGATATCAGGCCGTACAGTACACTGTAATACAAGGCTGTACAGTACACTATGGTATAAGGACTGTACAGTACACTGTGGTACAAGGCTGTACAGTACAGTGCGATACAATACAACGCAATTTCATTCACAGGCTGCTTCTAGTCACACTGAATCTCTGGCATAATAACTAACACGAACTGAAAAAAAATTCTGAACACCAACGTTTCATAAATTCTTCCTTCCTGTTACAAGGCACAAACAAACAAAAACAAACAAACAAACAAACAAACATGTGTATGTACACAACTGTGAACAATCCAGTTGTGATGGTGTGGAGTGGTAGGGGTGTGGGTGTGGTGTGGGGTGGGGGAGCAGGTGAAGACAGACAGATGATGATAGGTTCAGAATCCAGGGGACAACAGCCAGCCAAAGAGAACGCAGAGGAGACCAAGTGGAGTTTCTTCCCTTTTCTTTCGATCGCGAGAGCCCCAGGAACACGCAGCCACACACACACACACACACACACACACACACACACACACCACACACACACACACACACACACACACACACACACACACACTGCCTCAGGCTTATTTAGTTGATTTCACGTTCTCACAGCAAAAGCGTTTAGGGAGAAGCTGTTCTTTTGCGGTAGCGTTGAATGCCTTGCCTTATAGGTTCTTGTTGGAGTTGGTCGGTGCTGTTGTTCGGTGGTGGTGGTGGTCGTTGATGGAGTTATCTTTCGTTGTACTTCTTGGTGTTCCTGTCGTTGTCCTCTGGGGTGGGTTAGAATCAGTCGTGCAATCCGCAGGATATCTGGGCGTTGGTGAGCATCCTTATGGGCTGTGTCCCAAGGTTTGGGTGCGAAGGTGCTGCGTTCGTCAAACTACTCATCACATACATAATATCACATGGTCGTCAAACTATCCCATCACATACATAGCATCACATGGTCGTCAACTACCCATCACATACATACATACATGAGCAACACTATGGTCGTCAAACTATCCCATCACATACATAGCATCACATGGTCGTCAAACTATCCCATCACATACATAACATCACATGGTCGTCAAACTATCCCATCACATACACAAATATCACACATGGTCGTCAAACTATCCCATCACATACATAACATCACATGGTCGTCAAACTATCCCATCACATACATAGCATCACATAGCATCACATGGTCGTCAAACTATCCATCACATACATAATATCACATGGTCGTCAAACTATCCCATCACATACATAGCATCACATGGTCGTCAAACTATCCCATCACATACATAGCATCACATGGTCGTCAAACTATCCCATCACATACATAACATCACATGGTCGTCATTTATCCCATCACATACATAATATCACATGGTCGTCAAACTATTCCATCACATACATAGCATCACATGGTCGTCAAACTATCCCATCACATACATAACATCACATGGTCGTCAAACTATCAATGCATAGCATCACATGGTCGTCATATCCCATCACATACATAGCATCACATGGTCGTCAAACATACACATACATAGCATCACATGGTCGTCAAACTATCCCATCACATACATAATATCACATGGTCGTCAAACCATCCCATCCCATACATAACATAGGGTCGTCAAACTAATCATCACATGGTCGTCAAACTATCCCATCACATACATAGCATCACA
Source organism: Conus betulinus (assembly GCA_016801955.1). Classification (NCBI taxonomy): domain Eukaryota; kingdom Metazoa; phylum Mollusca; class Gastropoda; order Neogastropoda; family Conidae; genus Conus; species Conus betulinus. The sequence continues at coordinate 48,558 of JADBJO010004448.1, read as the reverse complement.
TGGTCGTCGAAACTATCCCATCACATACATAGCATCACATGGTCGTCAAACTATTCCATCACACATACATAATATCACATGGTCGTCAAACTATCCCATCACATACATAATATCACATGGTCGTCAAACTATCCCATCACATACATAACATCACATGGTCGTCAAACTATCCCATCACATACATAGCATCACATGGTCGTCAACTATTCCATCACATACATAGCATCACACATGGTCGTCAAACTATCCCATCACATACATAGCAGCATCACATGGTCGTCAAAACTATCTCATCATCACATACATAGCATCACATGGTCGTCAAACTATCCCATCACATACATAGCATCACATGGTCGTCAAACTATCTCATCACATACATAACATCACATGGTCGTCAAACTATCCCACATACACATCACATGGTCGTCAAACTATCCCATACATACATAACATCACATGGTCGTCAAACTATCCCATCACATACATAATATCACATGTTCGTCAAACTATCCGCACTTCATACAAATAGGGCACATTTTAGCACCTGGTTACATTCATAGCCAACAGGTACTTTTTTTTCTTTTTTTTTTTTTTTTTTTGTTTTGACCATCATGGTAAACGATCTTTCGCAAAAAAAAAAAAAAAAAAAAAAAAAAAAAAAAAAAAAAATATATATATATATATATATATATATATATATATATTTCGTGTTCAATCTATGTAATGTGTTCAAAAGGGCTGTGTCCTTGTTTCTATTTTTCGTTTTTTTTGTTTTTAGAAAACCACTTTCACTTCCAATAGGCTGTCGTTCCATCTCCAGTTAGTCTTTGGCAATAGAAATTCACTCGGCTTGATGACTCACGCCACCCAAGACCCATCTTGCTGCATGGTCCGAGCTTCTGATTGGTGTACGTCAGGGGATGGATGGATGGCGCAGTCAGCAAAAACTGAGGCCAAAGGATCGAGGACAATGCCCTGACCAAGTCCAGTGAACGTCATGCCCAGACGCCTTTCCATCCTTCAAGGGGGTAGGTGACCGACGTACCTTTGACTTCTTCAGCTAGACATTCTGCTGTATAGTGTCTGATAGTGACTATATCGTGGATAGGCGCGCATTGCCCATCCCCCGTTCTGCATTCTGTGAACTCTGTCGTATCAAAATGAAAATGCATATGAAACGAGGCTGGGAACAGTAAACAGCAAATAACAAACAAGCAGGGTTACTCTTGCTCATATGATGAAAATAAATGTACGCCCGTAACTCCAAGGGAATGCTCTTTACGACCCCGAATCGCCTAGCAGATATGACAGCACAGAGCACACAGACCAAAATAAGAAAACATTCCCCCTTCCAGAAAAAAAAAAGAAAGATGCTCTAAGCTTGCCTATATACCCTGTATCAGACACATGTACAAAGCAACAACAACTGGAGAGATGAACAAACGCAAATTAACATTTATTCAAGCCTGGCACAGCCTATTCGATCTTCGATATAGTCAGACAATATAATACATGAACGAACAGAAACAATAACCTCGATTTGATTGAAATGAAAGGAAACATGAAAGCAGGCAGGGAACAGTAAACAGTAAATAACAAACAAGCAGGGTAACTCTTGCTCCAATGATGAAATAAATACAATCTGTAGCATTAGCAATGCACTGCAAATACCTCACACTCCCGCGAAAAGCTCTGGCACTTGCACTCGCTCTCTCCGAGTTTGCAAAAGTGAGACGAGTGCAGGCGGAAATCTAAACAAAATCTTACATGAATGTTAGCGAACCGCCAAAAGAAACGTGGACAAACGAGTCACAAGACAATATACGACGCGTTTCGACCTCTTAGGTCTTCTTCAGGGAAGACACAAACAAATAGGACAATGAAAATGAACGAGTTCGTCACTTAGCTTAGATCTCTTCAGCACAAGGTAGGCGTCGAATCAAAACTAAGTGACGAACTCGTTCATTTTCGTTGTCCTAGTTGTTTGTGTCTTGCCTGAAGAAGACCAAAGAGGTCGAAACGCGTCGTGTTTTTGTCTTGTGACTCGTTTGTCCACGTTCTTCTTGGCGGTCCCCTAACATTTATTTAAGGTTTGTTTGGACAATTGTAATTGGTTCCTCACTGGTTTTGCTGCGTGTGTTCCTGACACACGTCAAATGGTCCAGACCTCTGTCGGCAGGTGTGTTTAGGAAACGAGAAAGCAGAATACGTCACCTCACTCCTTTCACACTTTGGACTGGCTCATGTTCCCTTCTAAAATGGCGCACAAACTTTCTACTGTCTGTTTCAAAGTGATAGGGCGGCAGACAGCTAGAATTGAAAACAAGCTTAACAAAAAAAAAAATTATGCCGCAGACAGAAAAGAAACATACAAACTGCACAACAAACACGACGCGCTTCGACCGCTTCGACCTCTTTGGTCCTTTTCAGGCAAGACAAACTACGTTTAAGAAAGTAAAAAAAAAAAAAAGAAAAGAAAAAAAAAAAAAAAGAAAAGAAAGAAAAAGAACGAACGAACTATCATTTCTCTGTTTAGATCGGGTGCAAAATGGACGTGGATGTTCGTTCTTCGTTTTCATTGTCTTGAATGGGGTTGTGTCTTGCCTGAAGAAGGCCAAAAAAAAAGTCGAAACGCGTCGTGTTTGTCGCGTGATTTGTTCGTTTCTTTCGTTCGGCGGCAGAGTGATTTTTCTTTGATGTTGGTTTCTAGTGTTTGTCATACTGTTCAGTCGGATTATACATATCTGATCTCCTTCACATCTGTTGCAGTAGACTACTTTGCTTAGAGTGGCTGGCTTGTATGGATAGTGCACATAGTACAAAGTTTTTGGATGGAAGCATTTTCTCTCGCTGGATCACTGTGTGGGTGCATCATAGTATTCGCAAGTCCAGTTTTTCGTGAAATGGAAAGCATTTCTCTCTCTGGATCACTTGTGTCCAAATGATCTCATCTGCCTATTACTATTCGCAGTGTCCAGTCTTTCCCCCATCCCACCTCTCTCTCTCTCTCTCTCTCAACCCCCCCCCCCCCTCCCCAATCCTTTTCTTGAGTCGTGTGTCTCCTGTCCTCTCCAGCCCAGTCTTTTCGTGTTTTCAGATTGCTTTGAAGTTCATCTCTCTCTCTCTCTCTTTTTTTTTTTTTTTGTGTGTTGCTTTTGTCTAGTCTGTTTCATCGCTGTCTGCGGCTGAATCATGTGTGTGTGTGTGTGTGTGTGTGTGTGTGCGTGTGTGCGTGTGTGTGCGAGCATGCGTGCGTGCGTGCCCCGTGCGTGCGTGCGTGTGCGTGCGTGCGTGCGTGCGTGTACGCGTGTGTGTGTGTGTGTGTTTTATTATGGCGATGACCATACCGTATTAATAAACTGTATGATGTTAAAATTTAATTCTTACTATATTGTTGTCTATGTTTTTTTTTTCTTCTTTCAAATCCTTGCAGTGATTGCTTTCCATCCTGTAATCCTTTACTCCTGTTTGGCATGCCATGCTCGTTATACAGCGCGGGAGGGCTTGCTATATGAATGTTCATGATGGTGACAATGATTATCACTGTTCTCTCTCTATGCTTATTATATAGCGCGCACGGGGGGATGGGGGGGGGGGGGGGGGGGGGGGGGGGTGCTTGCTATATATGAATATCCATGATGATGACAATGATTATTATCACTGTTCTCTCTCTCTCTCTCTCTCTCTCTCTCTCTCTCTCTCTCTCTCTCTCTCTCACGCACACACACATACACACACACACGCACAGACAGACAGAGAGACAGACAGACATACACACGCACTTACTTCCTTTCTCTGTCTGTCTGGCTGTCTGTCTGTCTGTCTGTCTGTCTCTCTCTCTCTCTCTCTCTCTATCACACACACACACACACACACACACACACACACACACACACACACACACACATGCGCGCGCGCATTTACTTTCTTTTTTCTGTCCGTCTGTCTGTCTGTCTCTCCTCTCTCTCTCTCTCTCTCTCTCTCTCTCTCTCACACACACACACACACACACACACACACACACACACACACACGGACTTAATGCCAACTACAGATATTAACCAAGCAAGTCGGCCTCTCGCCTACAGATGCCATTCCCACGTGCTTCACGTGATACGCATGGTTCGAGTCCTCTATGCCTCCGAGCTGTAAATCGGAGGGGGAGGGGGGAGGGGGGAGGCTTAAGGGGAGAGCGGGTGGGGTGGGGGTGGGGGTGGGGTCGGTAGGTTGGAAGGTGCTGTTTGTGTTCATGTTAACAAAGGTGAGGATAGTAAGGGGGTGGAGTAGGGTCGGAAAGGGCGGGCTACCCAGAGATTTGGATGGGCTGGAGAGGACAGGAGACACACGACTCAAGAAAAGGATTGGGGGGGGGGGGGGGGGGGGGGGGGGGGGGTTGAGAGAGAGAGAGAGAGAGGTGGGGGGGGGGGGGGGGAGGGAGAATAATGGAGCGTTTTGAGAACTGCTCTTTGTGTGACAACCAGCTGCACTGCTCACAGCTCACAGCTTGATCATAGTGAGAGCATGATGGTTCCCAGTGCAGATAGTGGTCTGTTCATAGTGAGAGCACCGTTGGTTCAAAGTGCAGTGGTCTGTTCATAGTGAGAGCACCGTTGGTTCAAAGTGCAGTGGTCTGTTCATAGTGAGAGCATCGTTGGTTCAAAGTGCAGTGGTCTGTTCATAGTGAGAGCACTGTTGGTTCAAAGTGCAGTGGTCTGTTCATAGTGTGAGCATCGTTGGTTCAAAGTGCAGTGGTCTGTTCATAGTGTGTGCATCGTTGGTTCAAAGTGCAGACAGTGGTCTGTTCATAGTGAGAGCATTGTTGGTTCAAAGTGCAGATAGTGGTCTGTTCATAGTGTGAGCATTGTTGGTTTACAGTGCAGACAGTGGTTTGTTCATAGTGTGAGCATTGTTGGTTTACAGTGCAGACAGTGGTCTGTTCATAGTGTGAGCATTGTTGGTTTACAGTGCAGACAGTGGTCTGTTCATAGTGTGAGCATTGTTGATTCAAAGTGCAGATAGTGGTCTGTTCATAGTGTGAGCATTGTTGGTTTACAGTGCAGACAGTGGTCTGTTCATAGTGTGAGCATTGTTGATTCAAAGTGCAGACAGTGGTCTGTTCATAGTGTGAGCATTGTTGGTTTACAGTGCAGACAGTGGTCTGTTCATAGTGTGAGCATTGTTGATTCAAAGTGCAGATAGTGGTCTGTTCATAGTGTGAGCATTGTTGTTTTACAGTGCAGACAGTGGTCTGTTCATAGTGTGAGCATTGTTGGTTTACAGTGCAGACAGTGGTCTGTTCATAGTGTGAGCATTGTTGATTCAAAGTGCAGATAGTGGTCTGTTCATAGTGTGAGCATGTTGGTTTACAGTGCAGACAGTGGTCTGGCCTTAGCCTTGAACGACTTTAAAACTCTGCTCTCGAGACTGGCGATAATTGTTTGGAAATAGGTTGGTTCGTGCTATAACTACAATATGAGGTCATTTCGCGAAAAAAAAAAAAATACAATATGAGTTCAAGAAAGAAAGAAGCGAAAGAAAGAAAGAAACAGTGCAGAAAATGAAAGAAAATGTAAAGATGACGCAATAAAAGAAGAAAAAAACGAAAAAAAAAAGAGAAAAAAAAGAAAGAAAGAAAGAAAGAAAGAAAAAGAAAGAAGAAAGAAAGAAAAAAGAAAAGAAAGAAAATGATCACCCCGAGCGACATGGACAGAAAATGATGAAGTCGCTTGGGACGCATTCATTCTTCTAATGTTAACAAAATGAACAAAACGACAGGTAAAAAGAAGCATGTAATCGCCGTTCCATGTGTCGCAAACGTATTACATTTACAGACGGTTAGACGAGACTCAAGTTAGATTTACAACACTTGCCTTTTGTCTAGGACTGTCGAGAATGCGTTGTTGTTGAAAGAAAAGAAGATTCTCTCAATGACGTAGCGTCTTCGTTAGCCTCCTCGTCGTCTCGGTCTAAACGCTTCTGGTGTCAATATGTGCATTGAATGATTACTTCCAGAACAAGTGAGGAGATGAGCAGGATGGATTGATCTTAGACGCATCAAGTAGCCAACTTGTTCGATTTATAGGCCCCTCTACAAATGACGTTTATAAGAGAAGTTAAGCAATGCCAAGACTTGGTTGGTCGCATCCTTTATTCCTAGGTGAAAATGCCCATTTTGATGGCTCAGGCTCGATCAGAACGGATTCAAGTGTTCGTGTTTACTACTGACTACTATTAAACAGCCATTAATTTCTTAATACATCCCGTCAAGCTGGCAAATGGTTGAAAAATCGAGGGCACGCCTGCACAGTTGACCTATCGTGCTATACATGGGTGTCCATTATAACATATCATGCCACAAGCGCTCTGAAGAAGCCGGAACTCACACGGTTTTGTTCATACAGTTTCCCGTAATCAAAGCCCCTCAAGGTCTGACCAGCGTGTTGGGCTAATGCGTAGGTCAGACGTCTGCTAAGTCGTAGCCACGAGACCCTCTTCTTCAGTTCTCTCATCTCAATCGTTAATTCGTTTATCCACCAGCTTAAAGTTATGCGTAGTGGGGTCTCAAGCTTGGCGGATGTGGTGTAGCGTATATGGACTAGTCCGCGCGCGGTGAAACCTTGATGAAACTGAAACTGCCGTAATCAATAACTGCTAACCAGTTAAACTGGCAGATTGGACAGTTTATCACCAGTCCCGTTTCATCTATGACTTGGCCCAAGACATTTCTGTAGAGACAACTGCAGAGTGCAGTCATGAAATGTTTAGCAGCACAGGTGCGGTGCATTACAATCAATTAATCAATGGAGAGTGATGATCGAACGCACACATTTTTTTCAGCCCACTCAGCTGGTCGCATGATGTATGACTCATGGAGAGATAATGCGGCAGATGGAGTCACGAATATTTAGGGGATCGGAAAGGGTTACGGAAACACACTAACCTCAAAACGTCGCAAGTTGCTCTTGTTGCATGTTTCAGAGGAGAAAATAGTTTCCATCAAGCAACGGTGATAATGAACGATTTTACAGAAAAAACCCAACCACATTCACGTAAAACAGCAGCAGCAGCAGCAGCAGCAGCAACAACAACAACAACAACTACTACTACAGCAACAGCAACAGCCATATGTACATGAAAACAGCTATATTCTCATGCAAGCAGCCATGTTCAGTCAAACGGCGATATTAAAGTGAAAACAGCTTTCATTTCGCGAGCAGAATCACATTCACATGAAAACAACCATACTACCGTGTGAAGCTAGCTAAATACACAACGAATAAGTAAGGTAACTCTTGCTCCCACTGACTGTTCCCTGCCTCATTTCATAATGTACTTTAGCTAAATACACATAAAAACAGCTTACGTGAAAACAGTCATATTTACATGTAAATAGCGATATTCACGTGAAACAGCCATAATTCACATGCAAGCAACCTTCTTCACATGAAAATAAAACTGTGTTGAAATGAATACGGTCGTACTCATACGAAACAGACGTATTTACGTGAAAATGGCAACAGTCACCTGAAAACACCATTTTCACATGGAAAGAAAATATCCGCATGAAATATCCATGTCCACGTGAAAACAGCCATTTTGACGTGGAAACAGCCACCTTTACATGAACACAGTCGCCTCTTTATGAGTCATACTCACGTGAAAGCAACTATCTTCACATGAAAACAGTCGTATTGTCATGAATTCTACCTGATTTATGTACCAACAGCGTAAGAATCACGTGCAAACATTTTTTTTTTTGCAGAAAAGTTACTTACAGGTGATAACTAGCTGTTTTAATTCGATTATTAGCAACCGACAAACCGTTATTTTTATTGTGAAATATCTAGTATGACGTAAAAAAACACGAATTTGACGTGATAATTCAATTGGTGTTGTCACATAGAGATACTTATTTTCCTGCGAAAAAATCATGGGTTTTACGTTACAGTAGCGGTTGTCATGTTTAGTATGTATTTTCTCTTCGGGTAAGAACAGTACCTACGGCTTTTCGAAGCGAATATTTTGCCATAGATGGTCGATTGTTCACTCCAGACGGCAGTCAAATGCTCATTAACATTGGCCGTGCCTTCGAGGATTGCTGCTGGGATACGTGTTTGGGTGTCGTTAAAGGCAGGTACGATGGCTAGAGAGTGCGAAACGTCTTAACACACAAATCTCAAATCACATGAACTAGGAATCATTTTACAACTGGTCTCCATTTTCTTTTAAACTTGGAAATGGATGTTCACACAAGAAAAAGACGAAAATGTATTAATGTAATACGAAAATTCAATTGAGACCTCTAAAACGACGTGAATACTCCCGAGATTTATCGCCAGAATACGTCGGGTGGTTTTAATCCTCATTTCAGGTCCAAAATATGATGACGATTTGGAGAGAGGGGGGGGGAGGGGTAGGGGGGAGGGGGGGGGGGGGGGAGGAGGAGGAGGGGGGCTGCATCTCTTTTTTTTTACGGTGGGAATTAGATAGACGAAGAAAATGGGAATACGGCTGAGCGTTCTATACATAATACTAGGCATACATTTCATCTTTTTCTTTTACACATACACTGAACTACAGGTCAAGTTCTGAACTGGCTGGACAAATGTCAAAACGAGAAGAGCTCCCATAGCCTATAGGCCACAAAGGGGTTCCCATAGCCTATAGGCCACAGAGAGGTTCCCATAGCCTATAGGCCACAGAGGGGTTACCATAGCCTATAGGCCACAGAGGGGTTCCCATAGCCTATAGGCCATAGAGGCGGTGAGTGTCAGATGCTCGCCGTATCTAGGGCACAGCATGATAGAAACCCATCTCTCTCTCTCTTTCTGCCGCCTTTACCCTCCCCTGTACAGAATCAGGTGACTGATTTATTACTGTGTGGACAGAGAAGGTTTTCAAGTCGAAAAAAAAATCAAACCCCTTGAATGGTTCGAACTGAAGACTGTCATCTCCGAAGGCAAATGCTCTAACCATGTGGCCACGAGCCCTTCTTGTGCAACTGACACCGCATTGTGAAGAGAATGGCTAGCCACTGTGGCGAAGTGGTTAGCGTCGCGGACTCGAGGCTCGGGGGGTTGTCAGATCGATTCTTGTTAGAGCCGTTTATTTGTGGAATTTTCCTACTCCGACCAGCTCCTACCTTGAGATGATTTAGCTACAGGATTAACTGGGAAGACTGGGACCACACAGTTGAGTTTCACCTACTTAATAGATGCATCCATGAGAGTATTGCTGAAATATCCTGACCTGCTGGTGTCTGTATCTCTCGGGCCTGTTGACACCATGATGTAAGTAATCGTAGAGGACAGACCTGTTATGCAGTCTCAGAGCAGAATGGACATCCGTAGCATCATCTTCATCCTCCTCTTCCTCATCGATCAGCATAAAAAAATATTCTGTGGTCCTCTATGCCCTGCTGCTACGGTGACCTCAGTTTCAATGAGCTTTCCCTGGGTTTGGCTGTGTCGGATTCACCTGTATCAGCAAAGTCATGGGGGCTGTCGGCTGGACGGACGCCCTCCGGGGGAGAGCTCACTCACGCCGGATCCGCGACTAAACAATGATTGTCGTCAGTGGGGGGGTGGGGGTGGGGGTGGGGGTGGGGGGGCTTAGCAGGTGTTGTCCTGCAGTATGTTGGATCAGAACAGGCACCACTGAACACCACTGAAGTCACTCGGCAGCAGTGCGGTGTCTCCTCCGGTGGGTTGCCTCTTGACGACTCCTGCCTGTGGATTGCCGGTGCTGGGGCTATGGACGGAGGGCTCGGAATGAGAAGCATGGAGAGTAATGACACTGCCCTGGCACAGGAGACGAGACAAAACAATCCAACAAACAAACAAAAACACTAGCAAAACATCAATGAAATCGGAGCTAACCGGGAGGGGAGGTGGGGGGTGAGGGGTGGGGTGGGGGGCGGGGGGAGCGGGGAAGGTGGAACGGTGGGGGAAGGGGGTGCGCGGTTAGGAGGAGCGCGTGTTTTAAAACATGCTGAAAACCCACCGTTACTGCTAAACTTTACCTTTTTTTTTTTTTTCAATTTGTGTAGAATGGCACAGACAGGTCTATTTTATTTTTCTTAGCAAAATATGATACGCAGCAGACTACCAGGCGTCTATGTTGCCGTGGGATTCACAAAAAGAATGACCACGTAGGGTCACTCTTGCTCCTATCACGAAATAATTATCTTATAATGGGAGCAAGAGTTACCCAGCTTGTTCATTATCATGAGAGCAAGAGTTACCCCCTCTTCTTCGTTATTGACTGGTTACCTTCCCCCGCCTCACTGGAGAATTGCTTTTGCGGGGGCTGTCGTTGTTTATTTTGTTGTTATTATGATTTTTTCTTGCTTCCCGTAAGTGTTGGTACGCGTTAGAGGGGCCTAAGGCGTGTCAAGAATAGGTCTGAGGTGCACGTGCGCGTTGTGTGTGTGTGTGTGTGTGTGTGTGTGTGTGTGTGTGTGTGTGTGTGTGTGTGTGTGTGTGTGTGAGAGAGAGAGAGAGAGAGAGAGAGAGAGAGAGAGAGAGAGAGAGTGTGTGTGTAGGCAATCGAAAGTCTAAGTCAAAGTCAAAATTTTATTTTCAGACAGAACATTAAATGAGAAATATCTTGGCAGATTTTTTTCTTTCTTTCCTTCTGTCTTCCTTCTCCCTCCCCAACCCCACCCCCTTCTTTCTTTGTTTTTTGTCTTTCTTCTTCTTTCTTTCTGTTTGTGTTTCTTTCTTTCTTTCTTCTTTCTGTCTTTCTTTCTTTCTTTTCTTTTCTTCTTTCTTTCTTTCTTTCTTTCTTTCTTTCTTTCTTTCTTCCTTCTTCTTCTTTCTTTTTTCTTTCTTTCTTTTTCTTCTTTCTTTCTTTCTTTCTTTCTTTTTTCTTCCTTCTTTCTTTCTTTCTTTTATTCTTCTTCTTTCTTTCTTTCTTTTTCTTTCTTTCCTTCCTTCTTTCTTTCTTTCTTTCTTTTTTTTTATTTCTTTCTTTCTTCTCTTTCCTTCTTTCTTTCTTTCTTTCTTTCTTTCTTCTTTCTTTCTTTTTTCTTTCTTTCCTTTCTTTCTTTCCTCTTTCTTTCTTTCTTTCTTTCTTTCTTTCCTTTCTTCTTTCCTTTCTTCTGTCTTTCTTTCTTTCTGTCTGTTTTCTTTCTTTCATTCTTCTTTCCCACTACCCAGTTCCCCCTCTCTCCCCTCCCCTTTTTTTCTGAACATGCAGAAAATCTATTAATTAAAAAAAAAAAGTGAATCAAAGGAAAAAGTTGATAATGAAAACGAACAATAACGATATGAAGACGAAGAAAAAGAAATGGAAGGACGAAGATTAACGAAGAAGAAACGGAAAAGGAAAGGAAGGGGTGGGGGGTCGGGTGGGGGAATTATGAAGGAGTTTTTTTTTTTTTCTTCAAAATTACAAATGTATACAGTATACACACACATTAAAAAGAAAACGGATGTCGACACGGATATACTCCGTCACTCCAGAGGCCAACATTGATACGAGCATCTTCTACCACTCCCAACAATTGGATGTCACACCCTCGCACACGTGAGCATTTACATAAGAATGCATACGAACATGAGGCGCATGCAGGAAACATTGTTTCAAGAGCGAATAGGAGATAGAAGTATCAGAAATCATTAGGTATGAAACGTTATGTATTCTTATATTATTCAAATCGAATGAGTTGAATTATTTCAACAACAACAAAAACTTTACAAACTTGTAATGGCAACCAAAACCGTTTATTATTTAGTGATTGAAAAAAAAAAAAAACGAATCCGTGTGGACTCAAAGTACTCTTTTGAATCGCCTAAATAATTTTCATCGAGGCTGTTATTTCGTTTGATTTTATATCTGATTTGGAAAGTGATAGTTTGAACTCATCGGCGGATGCACTTGTGATTCATGGCTTATTTTCTTGATATCGGGTTATCAGGCAACATTTTAATGGCTGTCCGGATCTGGGGTGAATCGTTCGTAGAAATAAACATTCAGAAGTGATTGAGTTCAGATTTACATTTCATTCGTTTACCTAAATATATCATTTTCTGCATCACTTCTTTGTCTCAGATGTGATCCAAATTCCTGTAATGGTTTCTCTATCAATTTGCTCTGTCATCCATGGTGTGTGTGTGTGTGTTGGGGGGGGGGGGGGGGGGGGGGGGGGGAGGGAGCAGCGAATGGAGGTAATCCTGTATCCATGGTATTTCATTTGATGGCTGCTTTTTAACTTTGATTCTGTTCTTTCAGATAATCATCTTAGAATCTGTAAAATTTAGAAGTACTATGATAACATGATGTGTGTACAAATGTTTAAACACACTGTGCAAAATTTAATTATTGAATTGTCAGAAATGCGTGTACTAGTTGTTTCAAGCATACTTACTCAGTGTTCTGTTCATTCTTGCCATTGGATGATTGTTGCGCTCCAAAAAAAAAAAAAAAACATCTCTTTTGAGAGAAAAAATGACATTTCATCTTATCCTAGCTTACCTGATCTAAATTACATACCATGATATACACTTGCCAGTGAATTGCTTCATCTCTACGTCAATATAGTACAGTGAAGTTCTTGGGTTTTCAGTTACAAGATTCGATTTTAAATTTCATTGTTCTAAGTTAAAAGTGGCACCACTTTGCCTTTCATTTTTCAATAAATCCGTGTAAAAATTTCATCAAGTGATTTCAAAATTTTGCATCGTTACATCACCTTAAAAAACACTGATCTATCATGCTAATCTGTAATTTCCGATGGATTTCAATGTTCTTTTATAAATGGTTTATTCATTATTTCCAGTGCTAGTTTCAGTCTGTATGATTCCAACTAGTAATTTTCAAAACTGGTAAGTTTCGTAGGCCTGTACTTTAACGAAGACGCGAAATACGAAAGTAAGCCCGTAAATTTGAAATTTATGTGGATCTGATAGGTTTATATGGAATCCTGGAAATTTTCATATCTGCGTCTTTTTAAGATAGGGATCAAACAAGGGACAAAACACAAAACAGCCAAGCGGTTTCCATCGTCAGGGGGGATGGCTGTATTCTCTGTCTGTCTCTCTGTTTCTCTTTCTCTGTCCCTCTGTGTGTGTGTGTGTGTGTGTGTGTGTGTGTGTGTGTGTGTGTGTGTGTGTGTGTGTGTGTGTGTGTGTGCTGCGTGCTTGCTTCAGAACAAATATTTAATAACATTCAGAAGTTTTGAGAAAAAAAACTTAACTCCAGAAACAGTATCACACTACTTGACAGTAATAACAATCGAACACGCGTTAAACGGAATAACCATGTGAAACACACACACACACACACACACACACACACACACACACACACACACACACACACACACATATATATATATATATATATATATATATATATATATATATATATATATATATATATATATATATATATACGCCACTTATCACAAAAATGTGTATGGAACTCAGTTAAAAAAAAACTAATGGCATCTATTCTTTGAAACTACTAACATGGAATTCCACACGATCCAGTGTTACATATGCAAAAGAGATCGTAGCTACCTCCATTTTCAAACGAATGACGATGTAAAGCATAGGGGAAAAAAAACTACCACATATCTCATTAAAAAGAAGTCTGATACTGATTTATCGTAACAGCCGGAGTTCATGTTTCAATATAGATTGCATTAGAGCTGATAAGTAGAAAACACACAATAAACGAGTGAATATGAGAGTAAATAAACGTGAGTTACTAGAGGAACTCAAAGCCGTCCAGTCATCCGCTTCCAACGGCAGGTACATCGTTGTGGTACTTGTTATGTCTATTGGGCCCGTGGTACCCGTCACACTGTGTCGGCACGTTGATAAACTTCGGTAAGTAAGCTAGACCTTGAGCTAGGCGTGGGATAGATTAAGGTTTGGGGAAAAAAGAAACAAAACAAAACAAAAACAAAAACAACAACAACAACAAAAAAAAAACAAAAACAAACAAAAAAAAAAAAACAAACAAGCAAAATCAAAATCATCAACATCGATGTAAACATGACTTTCCACCACAAAGAGAATTCCCCACTTTTTACAGCTGGGCGTCCATACAGTCACACCTACCCATCCTTTTGCCACCCCCCCCCCTTCTGTCACCCCCCTACCCCTTCCCTCTCTCCCTACCTCCCATTGTCATCTTCACTCGCTATTTTCCAGCAGGCATTGTATAACCAGATGCATCCATTATGGATATATGCTGGAGTGTTTGTGACTAATGGATCTTTTGCTTATTTTTTTTTTTCTTTTAGTGACTGATGTGTGAGAAGCAGCCAAAGCAGGCACGCGAAAGACTCTGACCAGCACAATAGGAGTTCAAGGTGTGTGACATTGTACTCAAATGACGAGCAGTTCAGTAAGTTAGAGCCTAATGGTACATGTTCGTTGCATTCTAACGACAGGAAGTCCAGTAGACCAGTACACCCTGAAAGAGGTTTGTTGCGTTATACTCAAACGATTGCAGGTCCGGTAAACCGGAAAATTATCTTACAGTTTGTCTGCGTGTTGTAGTCAAACGGGGAGCTGTCCGGGTGATCAGAACATTGTTATACAGTCTTACTGTGCTGCACATAAACAACAGGCAGTCCACTAGAGCCAGACATTGTCATACATTTTGTATTGTATTGTACCCAAACGACAAGCAGTGCAGTTTTGCTACAAAAAAAAAAAAAAAGACGTCGTGTAGTTTTGTCATAACATAATTACACAACAGGAAGATCAGTTGACCAAAACATTAACACACAAATGTTGTTGCATTGCATTCAAAAGACGGGTCCCTTTGAACAGAGCATGATCCATACAGTCTGCTGTGTTGCATTTATACAACAGGCTTTCCATTTGACGGGAACTTCACACACAATTCGGTTGCTTTGTATCTCAATGACAGGGAATCCGTTTGACCAGAAAACCGTCATACAGTTTGTTATTATACTTAACGACAAACAGTCTATTTGACCAGAACATTATTACACACTTGTGGTACAACACTTAAACGATGATGAGTCGATTTGACGAGAACCTTGTTATGAAGTGTGCTGTATTTGAACGGCACGCAGTCTGTTTGACCAGAACATTACACACAGTCTAGTTGTGTTGTATTTAAACGAAGAAGAGCAGTCCATTTGATGATAACTTTGTCATGTTATATTCTTCACCCTGATCTTTATTTCCTTGCAAAGAAACTGGGCTGTGTAAGAATACCTTTTTCTTCTGTCGTAGTTATTACTGATTACAATGGTTCTACTGTCAGGCTGCCATGATGAATTCCAGCTCTCTTTAGGTTGTGGCTGCTGCTTCAAATCTCGACCTGTAGCCCTGTGCATCTATCAGGTTTGATGTGCTAGATCCCCAGTGTTGGGGCAGTCCTGGAGGATGTGTTCGGAAGTCTGGCATCCAGTTCCACATAAGCATTCAGTGCGGGCAGTCTTGAGTCGGTTGAGGTGGCTCAGTGGTCTGCAGAGGAAATATGCAGACTTCAAAGGATTCTCTGCTGATGGCTCCAGAGCTGGTGGGTTGAATTAACACCACTCTCTGCGCCCATTCTTCTCTTCTAAACTGAGTAATTCTCTTTGTGGAGGATTTACTTAGCCACCGATGAGAAGGAACCAATTCAAATTGACCAACACATTGAGACAAAATCGTCGTTATGGCGTATCCAGTCGACAGACCAACAAATCGTAAAAGAAAAACTCTCTGAAAATAATGAAACCCAAAGACACACAGTCCCTTCACGAGATCATGAGTGGTGATCTTGATGCAAGTTCATCGTTAAAAACAGTTCCTATGAGCCCAAACTGAACATAAATGGAAGGTAAGACTTAACGTCCTTGACAACTTCTGTAGGAAAGCACGCTCCCACATTTTCTGAGACACAGACACATGGGAATATGCAGGCATTTTGACTAGATGTTTTCTAGAGAGAAACTGTAGTCCGAATGTCAAATTTAGGAACATTTGTCGTAACACCAAAGTACAGAAATTCTTTAAACCCCCCCCCCCCCCCCCCCCCTCCCCCCTCCGAAATACACATGTTTCAACTCTGATCCAAGCCATGTGAGGGAACCTTGAACAAACTACAAAGAACCAAAACTAAAACAAAGCACACAAAAGAAAAAACACAATACAAGCAAACAAAGAAAACCCCAAACGTACGACGGATGCAAGAACTAGGAGTTGTGAATGAAGATGAAGTGATTTATGTTTGTAATTTTGATCATCATGGCGAAACCAGCGTGTTCTTTCTTGTTCACCATTCTGAAGAACACCAGAGGAATCCGTAACCAGAGACAGTGACACTGGGCACGTTGAGCGAGCGAGTGAAGTCTGGCTTGGGCGAGACGTGACTACCTTCCGGTTCTGGCACCTGAAACTCCTTCAAACGTGACTGTTCCTGTATGGGGCAGAACGACTCCACCAGCACCCCGACCAGCAGGATGCCGCAGGGAATGGCGGAGGAGGCCAGGAAGGCCAGGCCTGGAAAGTACTGGCAGGTGGAGATGAAGAGCCTGACGATCAGCACGGGTCCCAGGATGATGCCCATACCCTCGGCAATGGATATCCTGGACATGACCACGCCCACGTGGTCCAGCTTGAGGTCCTTGCACAGGATGGCTTTGATGGCCGGGAAGATGCAATCCGCCATGTGACAGAGGCAGCCAGCCACCAACAAGCTCCAGGTGGTCCGGGAGAAGGCCATCCACAGTCCCGAGATGAGGCTGCACAGCAGACTGACCACCACCACCGTGTGGTCCCTCAGCATGGGAGCGATCAGCAGCAGGAAGACGCTCTGGAAGGCGCTGAAAGAGGCCATGTAGGCGGCGAATCGTTCGTTGGGCCAGGATAGGGGTTCGTTGTTGGCGAAGGGCAGGACGACGGTATCCCGACCTTCCGTGCAAGACACGATGAGCAAGACGATGATCGCGCACCCCCACATTTGCACGGGGTTCAGTTCCATCCGACTGCAGCGGTACACCGACCTCAGTCTATTCAGAAAGACCTCCCCCACTCCTTGGCTTTCCTCCGCGTCGCTAACGAAGTGGAACTCTTTTGAAAAATAAGATGATGAGGAGCGCTCCCACCAAAAGCACCCCCACACCCATACACAACGACAGCACCAACCCGCTAGCTTTCTGCATGACCCAGCCCAGGCTGGAACCGATCACCACCCCAAAAGACTCCGCCACCTGCAGGCGACACATACTGGCCAGGAACTCGTTCTGGTCTTTGCTGCCTTCTCTGTCCCCCGCCACCTCCACAGGGACCCCCCTGTTCCTGTCATGTCGCCTCTCCCCGGCCATCCTCCTCCTGTTGGAGTCCGAGTCGACCTCCACACAACTACCGCTGCAGCGGACGAGGTCAGCGATGTAACTGAAGGAGACGAGGTGGACTAGGATGTAATGGCCGCTCAGGGATCGCACGGCGAATCCGCTCATCACCAGGGCGATGGGAGGCACGGAGTGGCGGAAGTGTGCCACCAGGAAGAAGACCACGGCCGCCATGTTGCCGAAGTAGGGAAGCAGGAAGGGCAGCTTCCGGCCATGGCGGTCGCTCCAGGGTCCGAAGAATGCGCTTAGCAAGAGAGGCGGCACGAAGCTGACGATTTTCTCTATCATGTAGTACAGTGCTGAGGTCGTCTGCACACACAAGGACAATAGCATTTTCTCTGTCATGTAGTACAGTGCTGAGGTCGTCTGCACACACAAGGACAATAACATTTTCTCTGTCATGTAGTACAGTGCTTAGGTCGTCTGCACACACAAGGAAGTCGGAATAGCTCAGTTGGTAGAGCGCCTGACTCGTACTCTTGGTGATCCTGGGGTTGCGGGTTCGAATCTCTGCTGGGGCGTTTCGGTACAGGGGGATTTTTCCCTCGGAGTTAACATTGGCTCTGACTCCATTTTCCCATACAGTCCTTCGAATGAGACTATAAACCGAGGTTCCGTGTGTGAACGCACGCATAACATCTTGCACACACGTAAAATCCCATCACCAACCTTCGGAAGAGAAGGCCAGTTTGGCCGTTGGTGTGGATGACACGTTACACATAGCATGCACCCTGCGTGAGAAATGGAAAAGAATGAAGGAAGTAAGGAAACAGAGTGAAACGATACTGAACGATATTGACTGGGTGACACGGAAAACGACTGAATGAAGCGCCAGCTGGCAGCTGTTCAGTCGGCACTACCCAGGTAGGCAGCCCGTTGTGTAAATGAGTGTTGATTGTAAAGCACTTAGAGCTTGGTCTCTAGCCGAGAATAGGCGCTATATAAGTATTCATTATTATTATTATTATTATTATTATTATATAAGGACAATAGCATTTTCTTTATCATGTAGTACAGTGCTGAGGTCGTCTGCACACACAAGGACAATAGCACGTAGTATGAAGCAGGTCTTCTGTAAACAGATGGAAAACAACACGTGGGTCAGAAGTCTTCTACAAAGAGATGAACAATAGCATGTGGTTCTGAAGACTTTTGCATGACATTCAGAAGTCTTCTATAACTAGATGGACAACAGCATGTGGTTCAGAAGTCTTCTATAAACAGATGGACTATAGCACGTGGTTCAAAAGTCTTCTACAAATAGATGAACAACAGCATGTGGTTCAGAAGACTTGCATGTCATTCAGAAGTCTCCTATAATAGATGGACA
>JADBJO010004448.1:19899-24899 GCA_016801955.1 Conus betulinus | reverse complement strand
GTTCACACACACAGTCGACAAATCTGTTAGTACTCCTGTCAAACCTGTATTCCAATGCCAACGCAAGCCGTACGTGTATGTGACTAAGCCTCAACTAATATGAGGTTCAGCTAGTGAACGTACACCTGAGGTGTAGAGCCGTTATGACATCCTCCACTTCATTCATGCAGCTCTCTCTCTCTTCATGACCCTACTACAGCTCTCTCTCCCACTTCCTCTCTCTCGCCTCATCTCTCTCTGCCTCTGCTTCATGTCTAGTCATTATGTCTACTTAGCTGTCAGATCTTCCTTTCTGTACGATGCTGCTCGTGCGTGTCACAATCATGCTCTATTCGCTTGTATCCATCGCTTTTTCTCGTTTGCGTTTTGTTGGAAGTGTGCTCAGTGTGTGTGTGTGTCGTGTAGAGTGTGGGTGTTTGTAGCTTCTTATTGCCCCCACGTATACACCTCACACACTTTCGGCTAATTTCACTCTTTACAATGCCAGACCATACCCGACTACATCCAATTTACCCCCCCTCCTCACTTCTACCAACAAAAACACGCGCGCTCCCGCACGACATTGCATACCCGCCCCCCTTTCTCCCGTGTCAATCTTAACTTACCGCCACTAACTTAACTATTCTCATCTGATCTGAACCGTCCTGTAAAACACCTTTCCGTCAGCTGTTGCGAAAATGACGCCACACTGCAGGACACTAATAGCGCATCCCATAGGCCATACAGGAAGACGTTCATGAAGTCATCTAAGAGCAGCTACTGATAAAGTCACCGATCTTTTTTTAACAATCCGTATCCCACCCCCTCGCCTCACGCCCTTTCACCCTGCTCAAGTCTCACGTCCGCCCAGTCCTTTTACCCGCCGCACTCACATCACGGGCCACCCCTTATGTTGCCCACGCGTCAGGCACATAACCTGCACGCCGTTTCCCCCTTCCGAGACACTCGATCAGCCTACAATGTTCATCCAGAATTCTATGATCATAATTCCCCACCGCCGGATGTCGCCTATCTCGCGCATGTCGCGCCCCCCCCCTTTCTTTTACCTTCATTTTCCCTATTGCTTAAAGACTCTACCCAACAGCCCCCCCCCCCCCCTTCACTTATTTTTTCTTTACATGTCCTTACAAGCATCGGCTTTCTCCTCCTTCTCCCCGCTTCTCTTCATATCATCGTGCCTGTGTGTTGCATGAGTCTTTTGCTTTCCGTTTCTTTTCTCTCCTTGAATTCTTAGTACTCGTCCACCTTGATTCCCTTGACCGCATTATCCACATCGCCACAGCCACACGCTCCGCCAACAACACCCCTACACAACCGGACACCACAACTAAGTGCCATCTCGCATCCGCAACAGTGTAGTCGACATACATCGCGCCGAATGCGGCTATGCGCTCACCGAGTCGCGACTGTGAACGATGTGACATCCACATAGACTGCAGACACAGCACAGCCGACACAGATCATCACACACGGCACACTACGGTTAGACGTCTATTCGACAGGCACTCCGTAATGAGGCCAGCACATGGGGTCAGACACACACATCATGTTCATGCGTACGCACTGAGAGACACCAACAAATTACACCAAGGACGCCTCCGTGTACCGACTTCAGTCAGATTCAGAGAACGCACGTGCACCCGGATCACGAGTCCGGCCTGCTACCAATAAACCAAAAAATGCGAACACCAACCACATGCACCCAACGGACCGTCCCAACATCCACAAATCCACAGTATAATGTCTGTCACTAGCTCGTCGACGTGCTTATCAGATCTTCGAGTATGTCGCGCGCGGGTGGCTTGTGGAGATTCTTCTGCGTCGGCAGACGCCACATACTCGCCGGAGCGCACGCGCCGTCTAGTGCTCCACCGACTGAGTGCGGCGCCTGCCTCTGTCTCCTTTTCCCCACCCTCTCCTTATGACTTCCTTTTCCGGCGCTTCTAGTCATCACGTTTGACTGCTCGAGGGAAGGAGATGTGATGTCACGAGCGAAATGTGCCCCACGATATGAGCGTCCGTTCGTAAGCGAGATCGTTGTGTCGGAACACATCTGCAAAAGCTGAGAATGGACACGTTGTATATATGTATGGGTCCGACCACCGTGTCAGATAGGAAACGTTTTTTATCTCTCCATTGTATGACCAGGATCATAGCTAATCGCCAGAAATTATACGACCTCAACATAAATGGCACCGCGGAGGCTGAAGATCCACAGCGGACACAGCAGGGTCCGCGAGTTCGCAGAGGGCTTGCGAAGTCGACCTGTAGTCACCTCTAGCACCTAGTCGAGTGCGCTATAGCGCACAGGTCCCTAAAAACTAAATCGGAATGTTCGTGCTAATGAGCTTCCGATAGGTGTGTCATCACGGATCGATGATTATGCGCAGCATGACCAGCCCCGCGACCGGCCGTAGGTTTTTTTTCCCCGAGAGACTCTTCAGTTGGTGTGTGCTTGTGACCGAAGAAAACGGGAGCGTTTCACGCATCGCGTAGCTGAACTGCACGAGACAGAAGCTCGCCCTTCCTACGCGAAAGGATCTGACTACGATGATTGAAAGACATCCCTGTAATGTAATAGTGCTATATTAACACGTCAACCTGTGCTGCTATTGTGTGACTAGGTGTAGCAACTGCTTGGAGAAGCGATGCGCTACTAGTGTATCCCATACAAGATGTCGTGACTAAGTTAAGTTGCAGAGAGATGCTTGTGTGACTGTAGGGACTAGCTGACAGCGCTAACAAAATGAGGGACAGGCTAAGGAAATTCCCGAGACAGAATCAAGGGCAGGTCGTCCCACATTGTCGAGCCAAGCAGCTACGGCCGCATTCCAGTGCAGCCGTCAGGCTGAGATCAGCCACAAATTGAGGCTCACGAAGCCCCACGTACCCCAACGGCCAGTAGAGAGTATTGGAAGACGAGTCTCGATCGATTAGAGCGAGCGACACGACAGACAAGCCAGTCCAACGAAAGCAGCACAAGCAACAGACACACACAGTGGAATAAGAAGAAGAGGGGAGCGACCGAGAGAGAGACGAGAAGGGTAAGAAGCAGAGAGTCAGAGAGACCGGAGAGACTGCAGTAATATCCGTTCTCCACAGCCATGACAGCCGAAGAGCGCGACTCAGCAGAGCTTAAGACCTAGGTCTACAGTGCGACTGTTTCCTTTTCGTCTAGATTTCCACAGGACAGATTCCGCTAGGCGCTAGCCAGAAGCCACACGTTGTCAAGTGGTATGAAGCTTCTCTGCGTAGACACAGCCAGCCGTACGTGTGTAACTATTGACTTCATTTCCCAGCCAGCCCACAGTAAAGTGGAAGGCTGTGCGTCGTTCTCTATGATAATCGTTAGGTCTGGCATAGCCCGCGCGCCATCACTTGTTAGCCTCATACAATATGCAAAGTTAGCATGTGATGCCCGCTTAGGTCGTAACTACGTCTTGTCAGCTAAACTGAACGACAGCATGACTCGTCGTACCTCCTCGTGTACGGACCCTAGTAGCCCACTGAGCGATTCTTTTTTTTCCAATAGCTGCCGCACTCTGTGAAGATAGTGCTGTTCTTCCCTATCATGACAGAAGCAGTTCCAAGCCAGCGCACATCTTCAGCTCATAATCCAATGCTTGCTGTTTTTCGGAATGATTGTGTTACCTGACTTGTCCAGGAGTATGTGAGAGTTCTCACTCAGGGGCCACCCCCGCCCTGTCGGGTTAAATAAGGTACAATGCACTTCTTTACCTGTGTCTACTCTGTAGAACCGGCATTTAAGAGCAACGCTCATCGCTCAAATCGTTCTCGTTGATATTGTACTTCCTAAATGGTTCCTCTTCGTGTTCCTCTTCTTTGTGTGGCCTTCATACAGAACAGTAGTACAAGTAAGAAATCGCGCACTTATTATTATCAAGCGTGTTATCTCCCGTGCAGAGTGCTATAACTTGACATGTATGTGTATGATAATGGTTGTATTAATGAGATGTTTATCATACTGGTTTTTAATTTCCCTTTTTCCAAGCAGTGGCGCTGGCTTATATGGGCTATAAAAATTTCGTTTCATTCATTTTCTGATTAGATGGGACACAGGCACGATAGAAGCCGGAAAGGATCGCAATGACCTACGCTTCTCGAATCTCATAACGAACCTGTGAACATAGACGAGTAAGTTGTGGTGATTGCTTTTCATATCAATCAGAACGGGGAAGGGTAGTGACTTGGAGGTTCCGTAGAACAGGAAACAGAAATCGGTATTTCTTTTGTGACAGTATCCTAGTTCTTCCCGTGGGTTAAACTGCTGCTCGTCGAGTGCGTGACCCATTAACAAGAACTGGGATTTGTGACTACTGTTGGGCAGAACGTTCTGAAAGATAGACGCAGAAGATGCGCACGTTACGCGCGACACTGAGGAGGGAAAAGTTCACTGCATGGCGTAGACGTAGACGGCGCCCTCACTACGTGAGCTTTGGTTTTTTAAGCTACAAAACCGCAGTACGGAAGGATTTGTCAAAGATCCTGACTGCACTGACAAAACCCTCAGACAAGATCTGTACATCAGAAGCATGCAGCACTTCATCTGCCACACCTATCATCTGTCCATTAACCCTCCCGGGTCGTAGGATCACAGCAGGTGCCTTGAAGACTCCACTTGACCTGATGGTTGGCTAACACCTGGCGGCTGGCTTGTCTAACAAGAAGGTGGTTTGTCTAACAAGAAGCCTCCACTTGACCTGGTTGTTGGCTAGCGCCTGGTTTGGGTGAAACTTTTGCCGGTCCGTTCCATGACGTTGTCTGACCATTTCTTTCTTTGGCGCCCCCCTTTTGGGTCTTTTGCCGGTGTGTGTGTTTCTTTCTTTGTTGTTGTTGTGTTGTGGTATGTTGTTTGTTCCTCCAATCGACGAGAACCACTTCAATAATCTAGGGGTTGAGGGAGGGGGTGGTGTGGATGATTTGTGGATTTGCAGGTGGCTGATCAAGCCGACGCGTGCACGGAATGTGCCGTGACTGCT
>JADBJO010004447.1:196941-198339 GCA_016801955.1 Conus betulinus | reverse complement strand
TCTGCACTCTGTTGCCTGTCTCAGGGACTGTTTTCAGTCTGAGTCTGTCTGTCTGTCTGTCCTGTCTGTCTGTCGTGTGTCAGTGTGTCTGTCTGTCTTTCATTCAGTCTGTCTGTCTGTCTTCTGTTTAGAGGTACACACACACACACACACACACACAACACACACACACAACACACACACACACACAAGCACGCACGCACGCACGCACGCACGCACACACACACACATACAGAGAGAGAGAGAGAGAGAGAGAGAGAGAGAGAGAGAGATCTGTCTTGTTAGAATGATACAAGCGATGAAAGGTTTAGGACCATTCTGACAGTGGCAACACGACGTTAATCCATTTGTTCGGAGACGGCATGAAAAATTGAAAAGAACAGCAAGCTGTCCTTACATTCAGTCGTCCAGGTCCGGAAGATACAGACACCTGCAGTGTCACTACACCCCTAGAAACTACAGATAAAAGAAATCGAGATTATAGCAACAACATGATAACACAAAAAACAAACAACAGCAACAAGGACTGGAACAGTAGTAAAAACTACGGCAACATTAACTACAGAATCCTCATGATCATGATGATGATGATCATCATCAGCAACAACAATGATAAGAACAACAGTAATAATGATAACGCCAACACCAAGAACAACAAGTGTATGTTGCAGAGTTGGTATGTTTAGCTTTCCGGTTTATTCACCAATTAAAGAAAGTCAAACATTCACTAATCAATCAAGACGAATGATAATTAGGGTAAATTAGGGTAAATATTTTCATTGACAGAGGCTGTATCCGCAACTAGAATGAATGTTGTAGCTAAAGCAGTAGAACCAGTAGCAACAATAGTGACAGTGAGAGTGAGAGCAGCAGTAGCAGTAGTGATAGGTAAGCAGTGGCAGTTTTTATTGAGCTTCATGTCCAATGAAATAGTTGTAGCATTGTTACTTTTATTGTGATTTTATTGTTGTGGCTCTCCTGTCTTCTTCTTCTTCTTCTTCCTCTTCTTCTTCTTCTTCTTTCTTCTTCTTCTTCTTCTTCTTCTTCTTCTTCTTCTTTATCATCGCCATCACCATCACCATCCCTGGAGTCTTTTAGCCAAGGTACGACGACATTATCATTACCATTATCATCACCATCATCGTCATCATCTCTCTTCTTCCTCTTCTCCTTCCTTTTCTCTTTCCTCTTCTTTTTCTTTTTATTATTATTATTATCATTATATTATTATTATCATCATCATCATCATCATCATTGTCATCATTGCTATTATTATCATTACTATTCTCATTATTCAGAATCATCAGTATAATGTATTTTTCTTCTTTTTCTTCTTCTTCTTTTCTGTCTCTTTCGTCATGTTTCTCATTGTCTCCTTGTTGTCAGTTTCTCTCTTCT
>JADBJO010004447.1:164441-191941 GCA_016801955.1 Conus betulinus | reverse complement strand
CCCATGAATGGAGTCAGGGGCGGATCCAGAAACCGTTCGACTCTGCCGGAGGTTTGCACTCTCCCAAGTGCCGTTGTAGTTACCTCCCATGCATAGGTCTATTTGTTTGCTTGCTTGTTTGTTTGTCTGTCTGTATGCAAGATTGCGAAGAAAGGACCGATTTTGACAAAACTTTATTCAAAGAAAAACGGAATGTGGTCAGATGGACAAACCATTCAAATTGTGGTGCGGATCCGTGGCGAAGTCACATTTTTTTTTTTTTTTTTTTAAAATAACTGTCCGTAAAGCGACATGCTTCCAAGAAACATCAAACTGTATAATGACGTAAACGTTGACGTCTTGTATCTTCCATACTCTTGTTTAAAAAGAAAAAAAAAAAAGAAATGGTACACACAAGAAGTAGCTCTTTTCTGTCCGTACCTATTATTACTATACCTGTCGGTTTAGCGATGTTGTCTTAACTCATGGTCCAACTTGTTCACGCCTCTCTCCTTGTCCTAGGCCTGCTGTGTTACCCGAAAAGTCAGACGAACACACTCGGGCCAGTATTGAAGAACATTTGCACACGAATGCTACATAGATAACCAAAACGCTTGAAAAAAAAAAAAGTTTGCCATGAAAAAAAAAAAAAAATCCGTTCTCCCAAACCCGTCATTTTTCACCCCTTCCACCTTTTTTTGCGTCTTTCGGTTTTTCATTTCTTTGTTGTTGTTGTTGTTGTATGTGCGTCTCAGGGAGAGACAGATGGAGAAACAGATGTTTAGGAACCATGGAAGACTGAAAGCGGCGCATGCGTGCATTTGTCAGGTTGGGAAAGGTGAGGGAGGGAGTGGGGATGGACAAGGGATCAAACAACCAGAACGGTGGTTGTCCACATTACCCATTTTCTCACATATGACATACATTCATATAGAGGAATTTGGATTTCAATTAAACATCTTCTCGGTTCATGAAATCAATGGACAGGGGAATAAAACTTTGTTTAAATCTGACACTTCTGCATTTAACCGATCGATATCTTCGTCCTGACTGAAGAAGGTCATACTGATTTGCAAGGACGTGGGTCTGGTCACACGTAATCTTCTTCGCTTTACAACTAACACGGCACCTGTATAGCTCACTCAGACTTTTTTGTCTCTCACCAACGATTTTTTCCTCCCACGTTCACCACTTCTCAAGCACATTTCTGCTCTTCACAGTCAACCCACCATACCAACACATAAATGAGAAAGTTAGAACAGATTCCAAGAAGCATGAATAAAATGTCCGAAGAATGTCAGTATTCACATGAAATGATCGCAGCTTGCGAAGACAATATAATCTGGTTTGACATTTTTTTGTGGACATACTCAACATGGGATTTAAAATTCAGCTTATTATCTATAAAAGTTCCTAAATATTTGTATGATTCAACACGTTCTACTTCAGCACCTTTGATAAAAAGTGGTGGTACAGCTTTTGGATTCTTTCTAAAATCAATCAACATTTCTTCGTTTTTTGTTACATTCAGATCAAGATAGTTATGATCGCACCAGTCAACAAATCTTTGAACCTCCTGAAAGTAAACAGAATCAGAGTTGGAAAGATCCACAAGTGCTGAGTCATCTGAATATTTAATGTACAAAGTTGAATCACTTCCTGAACAATCATTTGTGTACAGAGTAAAAAGCACTGGTGATAAAACAGTACCCTGGGGTGCGCGCCAGTTGAAATGACTCTGGAAGACGAAACAACACTTTGATATCGAACAGACTGTGTCCTCTGTGTAAGAAAATCAATTATCCAAAGAATGAGCTTGTTACCCACATTTATGTTAATGAGTTTCTTTGCCATCAGATGTGGTTGTATGGTGTTGAATGCTGATGAGAAATCAATAAAGAGAATGCGTACAAAGGAGGCAGGTTTTTCGAGGTGTGAAAAAGCATGATGGAGAAGTGTGAGTGTGGGCATCATCTGTTGATCTGTTCTGTTGGTATGCGAACTGAAACGGGTCTTGGTACTGTGTAGTATCTTTTAAAACATAACTGAGGACAATTCTTTCAAGACATTTCATTGCAACAGATGTGAGGGCAACTGGTCGGTAATCATTTAAACAGCTTGGGTTGCGTTTTTTGGGAACAGGACATACAGTGGCATTTTTCCATAAAACAGGACCAGGTAAACAAACGACTGTAAACATAGGAGAGCTGAGAAGCACACACCTTCAACAATTTTCCACAGATATTATCAGGGCCCATTGCCTTCTCACATTTTAAACGTTTGAAAAAACAACTGAACATCATTTTCCTCAATCACAACAGAATCACTTCCATCAACATCGTTTTTAACATTGCTTTGGAGTTCTTCCTTCACTTCCTTTAATTCTTTACTAAAATCTTTATCATCAAATCTACAGTAAAAATCGTTCAGCTTTTTTTCTGCAAATTGCTTCTGTTCTTTTGCTGTTTTTTTTGTTACTAATATTTTGGTTGAACATTTACCTGAACCTGATAAAACCTTTATTCCTTTCCATGCATCTCGCATATTTCCATTCTGGAACATGTTTTCAACTTTTCTCTTGTAAGCTCTCTTTGATTCTTCAATCTCCGTTTGCAGTTTCTTTTGTACAACCTTACGATCGCTTTTATTGCCTGATTGAAAAGCTCTTTTTTTTTCTCATTTAGAGTTATTTTCAGAGATTTTGTAACCCAAGGTTTGTTGTTGGGAAATATTTTGATAGTTTTAGTAGGTACAATCATGTGTTCACAGAAAGAAATGTAGCTGGAAATAACATCGGTGGCTTCGTTAATGTCAAAACTAGAATTCAAAAACAAATTCCAATCTGTACATTCAAAACAAGCCTGTAATTCATCAACACTTTCTTGTGTCCAACACTAAGAAGTACACAAATCAAAATGAAAAAGAAAATCCTTATCCTAAACAGACACAGATGAATGTTTAACGTATATGACAGCTCTTGTCAGCTGCCACTGAGCAACGGTATTTTTGTACTCCCCAGTTCTTATTGAACAGGGACTATTTTACAATGGGAACGAAGAAATGCTCTCTCTCTCTCTCTCTCTCTCTCTCTCTGTGTGTGTGTGTGTGTGTGGTGTCAAAATGTGTTCCACTCGCTCCAGACAAACATTCTGGGCCGATATTTCTTCTGAAAATTCGTAGGTATGTTCATTATGGGTCACGGATGATGCCCCGATGATTTATTTTACCAGAGTAGCCGTAACTAACGGCTATAACGTCCCAGAACGGTTTTTCTTCTTTATGGAAGATCTCAGTGACGAAACACATTTTGAAGCAGTTTGATTTTGACGTCAAATACATTATGACGCATGTCTTATTGTGACGTTTTTCAGGAAGATAAACTGGGAGTACGTTTATATGCTTGCATCTTTGCATCTCGTTTTTTTTTTTTTTTTTTTTTTCTTTCTTTCTTTTTTTGCCTTGAAATCCTTTCAGAGCCCAAGGCGCATTTCTACACAATAAGCTTGATGTGAGTCAGTGTGTTTGTACATGTACATTCTTCCTGGTTTTCTCTCATATTTGACATTACATAGAATAAGTCTTTGTTCCATTGTCTATCATAGTGCGTAAATGATATAGTGTCTGGTTTCGTGGTTCAAAAGTGGCTAGCCTGGTATATCCAGCATCCCCACAATACCTGGGGGGGGGGGGGGGGGGGGGAAAAACTGGCATTGAAGGGGCAGATTTGTCTTCATACTGAAAAAAGAAGGCGCAGAAGGCGTCGCTTGAAGGCTTTGCTTTGTTGCCTCGTGTGTACTTTGGCTCGTGTCCAGCAAAGCTACAGTCTGGTTTAGTCACTACGATGGCATAGAAAAAAAAAAAAAAAAAAAAAAAAAAAAAAAAAAAAAAAGAAAAAAAAAAAAGAGAGAGAAACTGACAGCAACTCACGTGCACCCCGTGCTATAGACTGCAACGAGGGGTCGAAGTTCTCGCTTCCGAGACGTGAGTAACATTCGCTTGGCCACCCGTTTCTTACCCCCACCCCCCTCCCCTTCCCAACCTCTTCCACCCTCAGCGTGCCCTTCGCCCCTCCCGCCCCCCCCCCCCCCCCCCCCCCCAAGTCGTAAACAGTAACATTAGACAGTTGAGTGGCTGACTTCAGGGCTGATCGCTCGTTGTCTGTGACCACCCGGTTGTCGCACCGAAACGGGCCTGCAGCTATTTGCATGTGTTTGTAATCGGAGGAGTTGCGCCGGTCTACCGCAGAGAGAGAGAGAGAGAGAGAGAGAGGGGGGGGGGGCTGGAAAGAGGACAAGAATGGTGTGGTGAGGCGAACTGACAAGGAGGAAGTAGGGGATGGGGAGGAGGGGGTAGGGTGGATGAGGGTGGAGTGCTTGCCCCGATTGCCATTGGTTCAGCGCTTTGTTTGCGGGCGGTTGTTTTGTTGTCTCCCTTTTTCAGACTTCAATGAACAGAAAGCAGTCTCTGTGTCTGACTCTTGCCCTTTCTGTGCGCCCTTTTGTCTAACCATGTCGTTGTCTGTCTAACTGTCTGCCTCTTTTTTTTTTTCCCTGTGTGTGTGTATGTGTGTGTGTGTGTGTGTGTGTGTGTGCGCGCAAGTGAATCTGGGGTTGGAGGCAAGCTTGTTTGGTGTTATTGTGATTCAGTGTCGTGTGAAGGTATTGGTGACAGTGACACTGTCTGCCTCTTTCTTTGTCTGTGTGCTTCTCTTCGTATCTCACCGTGCGTTTCGTTCACGTTGAACATCAACATTCCACCGAAGGTTATACGGCAGGCGGAGATAACTCATCCACGAGAGCGGGCGGGAGGAGGGGGAGGGGTTGAAAGGTAGGTGTGGGCGAGGGGGGGGGAGGGGGTGGAGGGGGAGACAATCTTTCTAACCCTACACTGAAATCACCAGACAACAACACGTTAATTAACAGGGACTTCGAAAACAGCTTTTTTTTTTCTTTTTCCTGCGCGCTGACGGGATTTGAACTCGTAACGTCTGACTACAATCCACTCTACCCCTGAGTGCTTCAGGGTTATGAATTCTGATTGGCGCTTCAGGGTTATGAATTCTGATTGGTAGTTATTTTGACGGCTGTTCTTGACGAAGTTCAACAGTGCTGTATCATCTCTGGGCAGCATGTATGACAAGACCAGACGAAGATAAGACGCGTTGCTTTCAAGACAACGCCATTGGGGGCACATGAAAAAGGCAAGTTCAAAATCATTTCCTCAAAGCATGATAAATACATGATATATTTAATCGACTTCATTTCACATAAGACTGCTGGGGAAAATGCGCATACAAAAGACAAGAGATACAGTTGTAACACTATTGTAAAGGGCCAAGAAGAAGGCATTCGTGATCATTTTCAGGAAAATTATCAGTTTTGTGAACTTGAGTTTACTTTTGATGTTAAACAGTGACAACGATCAACAGTGCCAAGGTCTGAGGCGGAAAGTGACAGTTTGTGCCATCTCTTTGGATTCTGAAGAACCCTCCCTGTCTCCCTTCTGAGGAGGTCTTTGTCTCTTCCCCTTACATTGTTGAAATCGGCTTTTTTTTTTTCTTTTTCTTTTCCTTTCCCCCCCCTTTTTTAAAAAAAAAAAAAAAACGCTTCCGATTGGTGACCACCAAAGCAATCCATTACGCTGACGGATTCAGCCGGCCTTAGCTTTGCCAGTTCTATCTATTCCTACTTTCAAGTGTGACCTGGAAGCACATGTCAATAGACTGTTTCATGAAACATCTCTCAAGGCATTCAAATCTCTACAGCGCGGGCATACACGCTAACACACAGGTCTACAAAGGCATTCAAATCTCTACAGCGCGGGCATACAGGCTAACATATATATATATAGGCATTCAAATCTCTACAGCGTGGGCATACAGGCTAACATATATATAGGCATTCAATTCTCTTCAGCGCGGGCATACACGCTAACACATACGCACAGTAACATGTACTCATGGCACGCACGCGCGCGCGCACGACACACACGCACACACACACACACACACACAGACACACACCCCTAATATAGACACGCGAGCACGCGCGCGCCCCGCATGCATGCACGCACGCACACGCACGCACACACACACACACACACACACACACACACACACACACACACACACACACACACACAGCAATTAAGGTCTTCCCATAAAGCCGTCAGGGGATACACTTCGCTGACCGCTGTGCTGTCCGCCTCTCTGCACACACTCCCACATGATTTATGGCGACATGCTCACTTTCCTGTCTGGCTTCGTTTTGTTTTGGACTTTTTTCAGCTCTGTTCACTTCCTCCTCCTCATGTCACACACACACACACACACACAGCACACACAGAACACACACACACACACACACACCACACACACACACACACACACACACACACACACACACACACACACACACACACACACATACACACACACACGCACACACACACACACACACACACACACACACACACACACAGAGAGAGAGAGAGAGAGAGAGAGAGAGAGAGAGAGAGAGAGAGAGAGAGAGAGAGAGAGAGAGAGAGATGTCTCAATGTAGGCGATAAATGCCGAGGGAAGTCGCAGATGCTTAACTCTTATTTCCGTCTCACTTGTCTGCCTGTGTTTTTCTGTCGTTTTTTCTATGTGTGTGTGTGTGTGTGTGTGTGTGTGTGTGTGTGTGTGTGCGTGCGTGCGTGCGTGCATGCTTGCGTGCGCGCGCGCGCACGTGTGTGTGTGTGTGTGTGTGTGTAATGTCAATGAATAATGTAAGAATATTAATTGATTGATATCTATATAGATTTAAATGCAGTACAACTGACACACTTTTTTTCGTTCGCACGTCACCACCTGAACTTTCATGTGTGTGAAGCAAAAAAGTTCAAGAGAACAATCTCTCCTCACGTCAGTGACATTTTAACATATCCCTTGAACGTAAGAGGTTTCTGACACTGACACTATTTTGAAAATCTCTCTCTCTCTCTCTCTCTCTCTCTCTCTCTCTCTCTGTGATTGATTCGTCCTACAGAGGCTTACGCCATTTTTAATTACCCACCCCAGTCTTTTTATTACTCTAAACAGAAACTGTTTTTGTTATTAATATCTGACTTCTTGATATTTGTATACATGATGTCGAAAATGTGAACCATGACTATAAGGAAAAATAAAATAATCCCAGTATATTTCAGTTTGAACATTGACACTTTTTTTTCTTTTTTTTTTTTAAATATTTGTCTATCATTAGTCGTTCATCAAACTAAACGCTCAGAATACGTTTTTTTGTTTTTTTTGTTCTCACTGGACTTGTAAGAAGACGGTACATACAGGAGAAGTATGGATTTAGAAAATAAATGTTGTAGTCGTAGTTTGGGAGAAAGAGAGAGGTGGTGAGGTCTATGACAGAGGCTGGGTGCACAGAAGGGGGATGTGGTTGCGAAGGTGATGGAGGAGGAGGAGGAGGAGGAGGAGGAGAGACATGGTCTTTGACAAGAAGCTATGTGTACAAAAATGGGGATGCGATAGTGAATGGATGGAAGGAAGAGGAGGAGGAGGTGGGGTGGGTGGGTGACGAAGTATAGGACAAGAGAAAAGCTGGGCCTGGTTGTACTTAGTAACACAAAGAGCATCAAGGAACAAGTCACACAATGGGGTGACCTTGACCCTGACCCCCCCACCCACCCCCCACCTTCTCTCTCTATCTGGCTGACCGTCTTTCATTGGCTCTCACTCTGTCCTTGACCTGTATCTATTTCCCCCCACCCCCACCCCCCCCCCTTTTCTGTCTTTTTTTCTTCTTTGACACCCCCCCTCCCTCCTTTCCCTCTCTCTCTCTCATACTGCTATGCATGATTTCTATTTGAGACGCCCGTAAGTGAAGAGAAGAGGAAGTACTTTGCACTCAGGTCATTTTCACCAGATGCCTCTTCTCTCTTGCAGATTTCGTTTTATTTTCTTTTTTCCTACCCTGTCTTCTTTTTTTTTTTTCTTCTTTTCTCATTATGTCAGCACCTCTGCATCTTCCTTTTCATTCCTTTGGTTTTTTTTTTTTTTGGTCTACTAGTAAACTTCTAGCTGCGAATTGATAGTGCCTGCATGGTTCACAAGCGTGTATGCGAGTATAATGATGGTAGCATGTCACATGAAAAGAATACCAGCAGTCCTTCATATTTTCTATTTCTACCGCCACCGCTACCACCACCGCCGCCGCCACCACCACCACCACCCACCACCACCACCACCGTTACAACAACAGCTACTTCTACAGGTACTACTACACTACACGGTTTTTCAAAGCGTCTTATTCATAAACTAGCGCGTGGATCGTTACAATTACGGAATATGTCCGAGGAAAAATGTCTGTATCATCAGTAAACATACACAGATGAATTATGTGTGTATGTTGTTAATAGTCCAGCCGATCTGAGAGAGGCATTTCAGCGCATAATGTCAATGAATAATGTAAGAATATTAATTGATTGATATCTATATAGATTTAAATGCAGTACAACTGACACGCGCTTTTTTTTTTTCGCACGTCACCACCTGAACTTTCATCTTTCTTTTATTGTTTTAAAGTTCGAACGTTTATAGCTTGGATGATGCAAATTATGTCTTTTTTTTAAATTTTGCATGAAGCGATTTCCGAAATGGAGTTTCAATAAATATTGATCGTTCTTTTAAAATGAAATTCGATGAAAAAAAACAATGAACTGACGTGTCCTTCTTGAAAACAGAACCCAGTCAAAATCATTCTGCAAACACTTTTTGTAAATCATGACACAAGAATCTGTACCGTGCGAGAGCGAGAGAGAATGCTCTATGCAAGAGTGAGAATACTATACAGGTCAGGGAACACACACACACACACACGCACGCACGCACACACGCACGCACGCACGCACGCATGCACGCACGCACGCACGCACGCACGCACGCACATTCATTATTTTTGTGAAGGCAAGATGAAAAAAAAGTTGTAAAGCTTAATTCTTTAACCCTCAAAAAAAAAAAGATAATTTTGACTTCACACACACACACACACACACACACACACACACACACACACACACACACACCCCCTCCACCCCTCACCCCACACACCCACCCACCACCCAGAGAGAGAGAGAGAGAGAGAGAGAGAGAGAGAGTTCGCATGAAATAAGTACATCTGCCACAGCCCTAACAAAATTCAGCACACAGCACGAAAGCCCGGCAACATCAGAAGTCCCTCTATCCGCCCCTGACTGTTTTCCTGCACCAGTCTGGATCCTCGACAATGCGCATGTCAGATATTGGATGTCCCCCACCACCTCCACATTCCGCCATCCATCGCCACCCCCATCCCCCTCCTTTCAACAGGTGTAAAGTGTTGGTTCTTGTTGTTGTTTGTTGCTGCGCTGTTGTTTCATGTTTCCAATCTCGAGGACTTTTCCAGTATTAAGGGAAGGGAATCGCGTAGCCTGACGCATAAGCCCATGTGCATAAATGAGAAACAGGGGGGAACCAAAGAGCAGGTTGAAATATCCTCTTCTCTGAAGCAGTCTTTTTTTTTTTTTTTTTTTAGTTCAAAAAATCTACTTGATCTTTCATACAAGCAAAACAGACTTTGCCTTTAAGAATTTGAGGCCCCCAAAGGAAATCTTTTCTCATGTTTTGTACCACTCCCTCCCCCCCCCCCCCCCCCCCCCGCCACCACCCTTCAGGATCTCACAGTCGACATGGTTATGTCATCCGGGTTCGGAGTTGGTCATGACTTCGAACCACTGGTAGGGTCGAATGTTTACGGCTTCAAAATCTCCGTCCACCCAGCAATAGATAGTACCTGATTTGGTTCAGGGAAAGTTAAATGGTTGAAAGAGAAGGATAGGTTCCGCCTTCCATTATGCTATGCCCTTGACCTAGTGACCCTGTGTCAATGTACTGACCCTACGGCTGTTAGGCGATGGGATTTCAACCTTTAACTTTTTTTTAAAACCTCCGTCCACCTTGGATAGATAGGAGCCTTCTCTGATTGGAGCACAAAATGACCGTCATTCTCGCTCTCTGAATTTCCGGGCAGCTACAAGAAAAGGATCGTCTTTCGGTCTCTGGCCTCGTGAAGAACGCCATCTTCTGCTAACGAGAGATGTACCCCGAGTCCTGTGCTTTAGTGTCAATGAAGGCGACAACTTAAAAAAATGTGCGTGTCAGGTTTGGGATTTCCACCCCCACCCTCACCGCCCACCCCTTTACCGCTTCCTCTCACCCCTTTTTCTCACTCGTCCCTCCTCCGTCCCCCACCCGCCCTTCTTTCCCCACACGGGCCCCAGCTTTGTGCCTGGCCACCTGTGTAATTAAGCAGCGAGTGTCGTGTGGGAGATGAACAGGGCCAGAGGAGTTCGTTGGCCCTAGGCAAGTGGAATGCCCTTGGGGGGGGGGGGGGTGGGGGGGTGGGGAGTCTCTTGCTGGCTGAATGGTTTGTGTCGTGGGGGCAGTAAATATGTTTTTTACTACGTGGAAGTGAGGTCTTTGTCCTTCTCTGTCTCTGTCTCTCTCTCTCTCTCTCTCTCTCTCTCTCTCTCTCTCTCTCGTGTGCATGTGTGTGTGTGTGCGTGCGCGCGTGTGTGTGTGTGTGTGTGTGTGTGTGTGTGTGAGAGAGAGAGAGAGAGAGAGAGAGAGAGAGAGAGAGAAAGTAACGCTCGCGCAACATCGACACAAAACCAGACGACAAAAAAAAAAAAAAAAAAAAAAAAAAAAACAGAAGAGATTCCTCCTTTTCATTAAGAAGTAAATTTTACTACTATGAACATATAATTCTGATTACTATAGTTCCACATAATTATTTTCATGCACACACGTTTCAATATTTATGAACCAGGTACTGCAAGACTGTTGTATTTTTGCTTTTACAGATTGGCCTTACACAGTGCCATCATGTATGTTAGCATACAAAACGTCCTAGTCCTCAAACACCTATACGCAGTATTTCATGCCTGGATTTGACTCATACAAAGCCCCATAACTTCACAATCTCCCCGTCCTCACGTTGTCTTACAAAATGTAGATTGTGCCTGTGCCTATTTTGGTAAAAGATGCTCCTGAAAAGACAAGGAAAACAATGATCTTGTTTAAATCAATTGAAAAAGGTCTCTATCTGTCGAAATATTGTTCTTTCTTTTTTTTCTTTCTTTTGAACGCATCATACCTGAAAATTTTCTATGCCTATCACAGGCCAGTCGTAGCCTTTACTTTTGTCTGTCTTTCTGTCTGTCTTTCTGTCTTTCTGTCTTTCTCTCTGTCTGTCTTTCTCTCTCCTCTCTCTCTCTCTCTCTCTCTCTCTCTCTCTCTCTCTCTCTCTCATATGATCTCTAAATCATCAAGTGGGATCAACATTTCTCTCTCTGTTTATTTGTTTCTTTTTCTGCCCATGATTTCTTTGTCTCTGTCTATCCGTCTGTCTGCCTGTCTGTCTTTCCGTTCATGTTTTATCATCTTTACCCCATCATTCGTTTTTTCTATGTAACCTGAGTACATGCGCATGCACGCAAGTGACACGCGCGCGCGCGCGCGCGCGCGCGCACACAACACACACACACACACACAGAGAGAGAGAGAGAGAGAGAGAGAGAGAGAGAGAGAGAGAGGACACACACACACACACACACACACACACACACACCTTTCTAATATCATACAATTTTGAGAAAAGACGCAAAATAAAACAACAACAACAACAACATTAACAACAACAACAACAACAACTACTACTACTACTGCTGCTGCTGTTGCTGCTGCTGCTGCTACTACTAGCACTTTTACTACTACTACTACTAGTATTGCTGCTGCTGATGCCACTACTACTACTACTACTACTACAACCACCACCACCCACGCACACACTGTGAAACACACACACACACACACACACACACACACGCACACACACACACACACACACACACACACACACACACGCGCGCGGGAGAGGAAGAGAGGTGGCAGGGCAGGGGAAGGTGTCAGCGAGGGGGACGAGGGGGGTACAGGGTGATGGGGGATGCAGGTGTCTGTGTCTGTTTTGTCCGTCGTCCGGGACAACGCTATCAGCAGTGTCACCATGTTTAATGTTGACAGCTCCCTGCCCGCCTGCAGTGCACGTGCACTCCTCGCCACAGTGCACCCCTGCGTCATG
Source organism: Conus betulinus (assembly GCA_016801955.1). Lineage (NCBI taxonomy): Eukaryota > Metazoa > Mollusca > Gastropoda > Neogastropoda > Conidae > Conus > Conus betulinus. Next base: position 179,795 of record JADBJO010004447.1, on the reverse strand, counting down.
AAGCTGATACCAAATTAGAGAGAGAGAGAGAGCGAGAGAGAGAGAGAGAGAGAGAGAGAGAGAGAGAGAGAGAGAGATGCTGGAAGGATGTGTGTGTGTGTGTGTGTGCGTGTGCGCGCGCGCGCGCGCGCGCGCGCGCGTGTGTGTGTGTGTAGGACAGAGCGGGATGAATTAAACTATGAATACAAGTGTGATTGTTTTGTATTGGTATGATCCAAACCAGTGGATAAAAAGTTTTCCAATAAAGAAGAAGAAGAAGATGATGATGATGTTGATGATGCTAGTTTTAATGATAATGATGATGATGTTGATGATGATGATAATGATAATGACGACGACGACGACGACGACAATGTAAAAGAGGAAGAAAAAGTTCATGATGATGATAACGACGACGATGGCGAAAGATGAGGTGGGGAGGAGGAGGAGGAGGAGAAGAAGAAGAAGTTGATGATGACGATGATGATGACGATGATGATTAATGAAGAAAAGAAGAAGAAAAAGATCAGAAGACAACAACATTGATAAGGATGAGGACAAGATGAGAAGAAGAAGAAGAAGAAGAGAACGAATCAGAAAGAAGTAACTGAATGTAGCCTCCACTCCCTATCCCCTCCCCCAGCGCCCCCCCCCCTCCCCCTTCCCACCACCCCTGCCCTTACCCTCGCCCTCTCGCTCATTGAAATGAAAACCAGCCGACGCTCGGACACAGCCACTGTAGATAGAGCCTCGCCTGACAGGTAAATAAATGGCTGCTGACAAGGCTCAGAAGGTGACCGTAAACCTTTAATGTCAATAAGATCTGTATCTGACCTCTGTCCACTGAAGTCAAGGCCCCCCACGGGTTAAAGTTCACAACAATTTACTTTAAGTTGGTCAGTGAAGGACACACAGGTCTCGTTGATTGTGCGAGATGATACGAGATTTTACTTTTTTAACTTAAGTTTCACATGCGATCGTTTCATTTTACGGCCAGTAATAATTTTAGGTCAGTTCATAGTTTTGACAATCTTGCTGCTCCTTTTAGACTAACGAAAGTGTATTGAATAAAGTTAAACTGAGAGTACCTACGCATGCCTGTAGAGTCGACGAGATGTTCGCTTAGTTTAGTTTAGTCAACTAAAGTAAGTGATATTTTAAGTGTTTAACGATTGCAGTGTCACTTATTTAGTAAAGTCTTGAATGAGTACCAGTTTTTTTTTCAGTTTCACTTGTTCGGTTGCATTCTGAATGAGTGTCAGATAATTTACAAGTTGACTTTTGGGGCTACATTTTGAATAGGTGTCGGATAGTTTTATTTCACTTATGAGTGGCATTTTGAATGAATATTTGATGATTACAATATTGCTTGTTCAGGCACATTCTGAATGAGTGCAAGATAATTGCAAATTCATTTTGTTTGGTCGTGAGTGTAAAATAATTGCAAACTTATTTGTTTGGTCGTGAGTGTAAGGTAATTGCAAATTCACTTGTTTGCTCGTACTTTAAATGATTGTCACTGTTTACAAATTAGCTTGTTGAGTTAGGTCAATGTTCTTAGACGAGTGCAATCAGATGCATACCGGCGAAAAAATGTATATGGACAGTTGACACTGACTGCTCCCTGCGGATTGCCGATGCCGGTGCAGTGGCAGGACAATCAGGGTGTGGCTGTGGACAGGGAGTCAGAATGAGCGGCGTGGAGATCATGCCACTACAGAGTGACGCGGAAGATGAGATAGCAAAAGAGATACTGAACTAAACAAGCAAAGACAAAGACAAACCCGAAGAACGAAAACAAACCTCATAGTGTACAGACGAACCGAGCGCGAAGCGTGAAGCCAGATGTCTGCATCTCATTTGTGTAGCAATCTACATGATATATTTGTGATAATGTTATTTCTTAAAGAAATAAAGTACGTACACGTAATAACATTTATTAGATTTTGTAAATGAAAATAAAATGATACATATTTATTTAAAACATTCTAATTTGAAAAAATATGAAAATTGCCTTGCGCTACACGGGTAAAAAGTTCAGAACAACAATTCAGAACAACAATACAGAATACTCCTGCACTGCCGCTTATCTACACAGCAAAGTGCGTGGAATTGTACCGCTGCTCAGAACGGTGTGTACGACTCCTGCAGGTCATCAATCACGACTGATTGCAGTGATCTGGAGGATCTGCATGTGGACATGTAGGACCAGGACCCACAGCTGTGATCTGATGTTCACGACTTCCATTTGTCACAGCGGCCACGGCCGCACGTGACCTATTTGTGCCATGCATACAATACCCCCACCCAGGCTCTTAGGGTTTTACCTCGCTCGGAGTAAACCTGGGATATTGCTTAATTAAGGATGACGAAGAGGAAGAGAAGAGAGAGAGAGATAGAAAGAAGAAAGAGGAGGAAAAGAAAACGAATAAAAAGGAGAAAAGTTTTTTTGATATTATACTTAGCATTCTTTTTGCAATTATTCTATCTCCTTATCCCCTTCTCTTTAACGATCTCCCTTCCCTGCTGGCCTTCTGTTGCTACTACTACTACTGCTGCTGCTGCTGCTGCTGCTGCTGCTGCTACGCGTATGCGTATGCGCGCGCGCGCGCGCGCGCGCGCGCGTGTATGTGTAATAACTGCGTGCGTGAATGTTCAGAGGATGACTTAGAATCTAGAACAAGAACAAGACTCATATACGTGCACGCGTACACGCGTGCGCGCGCGCACACACACACATACACACATATAACAATAAGACACACACTCCTCCCCCTCACATCCCCCCTCCCGCGCACACACACCACACACACACACACACACACACACACACACACACACACACACACGCACACACTCAGTGTCACACACACACACACTCACACACCAACACTTGCACACTCATGTCCATGGACTCTCTAATTAACACGCTGGCATCACCCCACTGATGAACAGACACCAGCGCACACACGTCTACAGTATGCGCTGGGGGCCCTGAGAGATTCAAAGTCTTATATCAGTTGACATGTGTTTGATCATTTATGTCTTTTATCGGAAAGGCCCAGTATGAGTTCGCCCCAATCTCTAGGAGTCTTCGCAGTGTTAGCCTTGAGATTATTCCAATGTCTGTTTGGTTGGTGATGTTTCTTGCTCTTCCCTTAAGTCTGGATGTGCGGCCACTTCCTTTCTTGATGTTCAGATCTGAAAGATAGTCTATGGTATAGTGGCTTTGCTCTTGTTTGCTTAAGTGATTTCTTCAGATTTCTTATCACATCAGATCGGCCAAGCTGTAATCCAGTTCTTATCGTTGCCTTACCGGCCAGTGTGTCTGCCCTCTTGTTTCCTTTAACTCCTGCATGTCCAGGGCAATACATCTATATGAGTCTCTCCAACGGAAGGCTGCGCATTAGTTCTTTCCAAGCATGGCTTCCCCTTCCACTTTTCACTTTCTGAAGCAGGTTCATGGACAACAGACTGCACATTTCTAGAGGTAATAATGACAGCAGACACCAGACTGCACATTACTGTAGGTCGTAATGACAGCAGATTTCAGAGATCTTTGCTTCGATCGGAAGACAAGAAACATCACCAAACCAAACAAACATTGGAATAATCTCAAGGCCAGTATCATGGCTTGTTGAGCCTGAAACTGGCTTGTGGATGAAAGCCAGTGGAGTGCTTGTGTTACTGCTTCTACCTCCATTGTCAGACTTGAAGTTGTTAAACTGTGCGCACACCATTGTCTTCCTGGATAGTTTAGCCATTTGGCTTCACTGTGTATCCCCAGCCTGACTTACCTTTGGTGACATAACCGTCAGGTAAACTACAATATCATCTGTTGTGCAAAGGTCTTCTACCTGCCTCTGAATTTCTGCGTTGGTTTTGCCTTCTGGCCATTCTTGACAATGTCTTTCAAGTTCTGGAGCGATGTAATTTGGGTAGAGGTGTTTCAAATAGTCTGGATACTTCTCCTATTCCTTGGTTTCTTTGAGTTCTGCTAACTGGCACACAGCCTCTATACTGTCTTCTGCCTGTCCCATCCATGATTTTCCCATGTCCTAGCCGAGTGTCTTTTGTTTTCTTCACCCGCCGCATGAAGTGGGGTTGGGGGGGATTTTCAAGGGCTCTGAAATATGCCTTCACCTGTTCCAGCTTGTGTCTTGTCTGCATTGAAGGAAGGTCGAGCAGGCATCGCATAGTTTTCAACTGGTGTGTCCTTCGCGGTTCCCAGGATCAATCTTATTGCTTCATTTTGAATTCTTTCTAATTTAAGAAGGTTGCTGTTGGACAGTGTTGGAAGCTTAAATCCATAATCAATCACACTGAGTACAAGTGCGTGATACAGTCGGCAGAGATGGCGCTGTTCAATGCCTTTAGCTACCATTGCTTTCATGGTAGATAGGCCTTTTTTTGCATTAAGAACAATATTCTCAACATGCTTTCTGAAGGTTAGCATTCTGTCAAAGCCTACTCCCAAATAGCGTAGGTTATTAGTTGATTCAATTGGTATTCCATTGAAGGAAACTGGTGAGGGTACTTGTCCTGATGTCTTGTTTTGAAAATGCAGGCTAATGTCTGGGCTGTTGAAGGGTTGATGGACAACCCATTTTCTTGGCACCACTGAGCAATGTTGTTCAGCTGTTGCTGAACTGCTTTCGTTCTTTCTTGATAATGACAGCAGACAACAGATGCACATTACTAGAGGTAATAATGACAGCAGACAAGAGACTGCACATTACTAGAGGTAATAATGACAGCAGACAACACACTGCACATTACTAGAGGTAATAATGACAGCAGACAACACACTGCACATTACTAGGGTAATAAGGACAACAGACAACAGATGCACACTACTAGAGGTAATAATCACAGCAGACAACAGAAGCGCATTACTAGATGTCACAATAACAACAGATGCACATTACTAGAGGTAATGATGATGACAGCAGACAATAGACTGTTATTAGAGGTGATGATGACAACAGATGCACAATACTAGAGGTCATAATGACAGCAAACAGATGCACATTATTAGAGGTCATGATGACAGCAGACAACAGATGCACATTACTAGAGGTCATAATGACAGCAGACAACAGATGCACATTACTAGAGGTCATAATGACAACAAACAACAGACAGCACATCACTAGAGGTGATAATGACAGCAGACAACAGATGCACATTACTAGAGGTAATAATGACAGCAGACAACAGACAGCACATCACTAGAGGTGATAATGACAGCAAACAGATGCACATTACTAGAGGTAATAACGACAACAAACAGATGCACATTACTAGACGTCATAATAACCGCAGACAATCACTGCTTAGTTCTCGGGTGAAAATAATGACGGAAGACGTGACAACAGACTATATATTGCCAAAGGTAAATTTTTTGGATAAAAAATGGACACCAGGCATCACATTTCAGGAGGAGTAATCGTCGCAACAGCAGATAACAGTCTGTCTATGACAGGAGGTGGGGGTGGGGGTGGGGAAAGAAGGGGAGGGTAGCACTGACAGTAGACAACTTTCGTCGGCGCTCACATCACCCCCCCCCCACCCCCGTCCTCTCACGCGCTCCCATCCCCTTCCCTTGCCATGTCCAGCCCAGGAAGGTCAGCGTGTACACAGTGGACACAATGGCCTCACAATGACCAGGATCAAGTTAGGAGGATCAGTGGTCACATTGTCCCGTTAACCCCGCTGCCCCCCCCCCCCCCCCCCCACCACCACCACCCCTCCTCCTCCAATCTCATTCCTTGTAGGGGGTCTGGGGGGTCCCCCAGAGACCTTACCTGCCTTCAAAGATCGGGGCGGTTGTCGGTGCTGCCTTCCTTGTGTTAGCTACCGTGTGCCTTTGGCTGCAATTTGATCACCCACCTTCCTCCCCCCCCCCCCCCCCCCCCCCCCCCCACCTTTCCATCATGATGTTTAACTCCTGTGTCATTGGCTGAAACCTGACCTGCCTACGCCAACAAAGTTGGGGGAGGACCCTCAAGAACGAAAAGTGCGCGAGTTTATTGAAAAAGAAGAATCTGATTTCTTTCTTTTTCTTCATTTCCTTTTTTTTTTTTTTAACCCTCCTTCGTAGCGTTCGTAATTTGTGATGACGTCTCAGATTACTGCGAATTCCACTTTGCCTCTTCTCCTTTAACACCATCCCCCCCTCCCCCTCTACTCCCCTGTCCTCCCCCACCTCCTCTCGTCTTCCTCTCCACGCCGTCCACCTACGTCCACTCACCCACCACTCATCCCCTTCCGCTTCCTCTCCCTCTCTCTATCTGCCTCTCCCTTCCACCGCACCGTTCCTCTTTCCTCTCCCTCCCCCTCCCCCGATCTCCCCCCCCCCCCCCCCTCCCCCAACACACACACACCTTTCCTCTGTCTCTGATCCTTTAAGATGTTGTCCGTCGTGGTATCTGTGGGCGGGTTCGGCTTTTTTGTGTTGGAGGTAAAGTCCCGTGGCTTCAGCCTGGCTCCTAATCTCTCTTCTATCACCCATGTCTGCGATTCTTTTACAGCCCGTGGTCGCTTTGACAGGAGGAGGAGGGGAACGGGGGTGGGTGGGTGAGTGGGGTGGTGAAAGTTGGGGAGGGGCGTGGGGCGCGAGGGGGGGGTGTGAGGGGTGTGAGGCGGGAGAGTGGGGGTGTGTGGATGGTGGGTGATAAATGAGGTGTGCTGACATCAGGTGACGATGAACCGCCGGGTGGCCATGACCTGACGGCTACCCCGGGTGCAGGAGTCGAGGAGTGGGGTGGGATGGGTGGGGGTGTGGGGGATGGGGGAGGGTGGAGGAAGGGTGTATGTGTGGGGGTGGGGTGGGGTGGATGGATGGGAATCGCTGTTTGATAATGCGGCCCCACAAGTGCGCTTCTTTCAGGGTCTGCAAGGCGAGGAATGTGCCGCCCTTGTTTGTGTGCGTTCTATCGCCTGGACCCTACCGTTTCACTCCAAGGAGGGGGGGGGGGGGGTGAGGACAGTTCTTTCTCTCTCTCTCTCTCTCTCTCTCTCTGTGTCTCTGTCCCTCTGTTTCTGTCTCCGTCTTTCTCTGTCTCTGTTTGTCTGTCTGTCTCTCTCCCTGTCTCTTTCTGTGTCTCTGTCTGAGTCTGTCTGTCTGCCTGTCCCTCTCCCTCCCGCTCGCTCTCTCTCTGTCACTCTCTCTCTCTCTCTGTGTCTCCCCTCTGTCTCTGTCTCTCTGTCTCCGTCTCTCTTCCGCCCTCTGTCTGTCTGTCTCTCTGTATTCAAAGTGTATCGTGTCTTTTCTCCCTCCTCTGTTGCGATCTGTATCTTACACAGACCAAGAAAAGATTACTCCAGTCACACGTCCGCCTCATTTGCTGAACAAGGACGGGGGGGGGGGGGGGGGGGGGGGGGGTCAGATATAGTGAGCCATTTCATTCTTGGCTGTTCGTCACCTTTGTTAGTTTTACCTATGGGAATCCTCATGTTCGAAACGCGTTGCTTATTTTGTCACGTGTTAATAGTTTTCGATTGGGGGCCTGGTAACACAGCTTGATGTCTCATTCTATGGTCAACTGTTTCCGCCCGCTGTTACTCGTAATTCGTCCACTGCAAAAACAAAATGATGCTGCGTAGAAACCCATGTAGAGAGGAGACAACGAAACCCCTTTTGAGGACCTTGAGTTATTTCAGTCAAAGAACATCAAAACACAAACTGTCATACTCGTATCCACAAGAACGCCATAAGCGTTTGGTAAGAGAGAGATAATGATGTAAATCTTTGTTCATATTGGTTCATCTTTGGTTGAGTATGTCTATCGGTGTCTGTCCATTCTAATTTTTTTTTTAAAAGAAAAGCGAAGCACACATGCTCACACGCGCGCGCGCACACACAACACAACACAACACAACACAACACAACACACACAACACAACACAACACACACACACACACACACACCACACCACACACACACAACACACACACACACACACACACACACACACACACACACACACGTATGCACCCCGACCCCCCACCACACACACACACACACACACACACCACACACACACACACACACACACACACACACAACACACACACACACGTACACTCTCACCAAACTAAAACAAACCAAACAAAAAATACCCGTCAAACCGGACACATGGAAATAATGCTGTAAACCCGTCAAGTTCCACCGAGCACGACTCCTCCAGCGATGCTATGCTTACTAGTTCAATGTGCTTGTTTTGCACACTGACGGGTCTGGACACAACCTCACGGACAAGGGAACCGTAAGGTCAACCTGTTTTGCAGGCGGGGACGGGGGGACAGGAGAGGGGCGGGAAGGGGGGAAGGAGGAGAGGAGGGGGGGTGGGGGAGGTGACCTGGAGCAGGGAAGGGAAGGTGCAGGAGAACACGGGATGTGTACACATCATGTCCAAACAGAGAGCGGTGCACCTCCTTCCCCTCCACCCCCCCCCCCCCTCACCCCACCCCCACCCCCCCCCCCCCCCCCGTCCCGCCACACACCACACACACACACGCTGCATGGGGGGATTCCTCCAGGGGGTCTAGCCAGACAGTCGGGGCAATTTAGAGATTAGCGGCAAGTCCTGGTAAACCAGTCAGTCAACGATCGGATCCTGTTCGCTGGTGTGCCTTCCCTGCGCGTGGAGAGGGTCCTAGGATACGAAGAGCGAACACAGAAGTGATAAACTAAGCACAGAGGAACGGTGGAGAGGATCATGCTGCTCATGATCGTGTGGCGAATGAACGGAAACGCCATTTTTGGTGGCATTCCTGTTTTGATCTTGTAAAATCAGCTGGGCTTAAACGAAATGTTGTGGCAGGGAAGTGATGGGGAAAGTTGAGGATGGCAGGGAAGTGATGGGGAAAGTTGAGGATGGCAGGGAAGTGATGGGGATGAGAGGAGGCAGGGATGGCAGGGAAGTGATGGGGAAAAGTTGAGGATGGCAGGGAAGTGATGGGGAAAAGGTTGAGGATGGCAGGGAAGTGATGGGGAAAGGAGAGGATGGCAGGGAAGTGATGGGGAAAGGAGAGGATGGCAGGGAAGTGATGAGAAGTGATGGGGATAGGGGAGGATGACAGGAAGTGATGGGGATAGGGGAGGATGGCAGGGAAGTGATGGGGAAAAGGAGAGGATGGCAGGGAAGGAAGTGATGGGGAAAGGAGAGGATGGCAGGGAAGTGATGGGGAAAGGAGAGGATGGCAGGGAAGTGATGGAAGTGATGGGGATAGGGGAGGATGACAGGAAGTGATGGGGATAGGGGAGGATGGCAGGGGAAGTGATGGGGAAAGGAAAGAGGATGGCAGGGAAGTGATGGGGAAAGGAGAGGATGGCAGGGAAGTGATGGGGAAAGTTGAGGATGGCAGGGAAGTGATGGGGGAAAGGAGAGGATGGCAGGGAAGTGATGGGGGATAGGGGAGGATGGCAGGGAAGTGATGGGGAAAGGAGAGGATGGCAGGGAAGTGATGGGGAAAGGAGAGGATGGCAGGGAAGTGATGGAAGTGATGGGGATAGGGGAGGATGGCAGGGAAGTGATGGGGAAAGGAGAGGATGGCAGGGAAGTGATGGAAGTGATGGGGATAGGAGAGGATGGCAGGGAAGTGATGGAAGTGATGGGGATAGGGGAGGATGATGGCAGGGAAGTGATGGGGATAGGAGAGGATGGCAGGGAAGTGAGTGATGGGAAAGGAGAGGATGGCAGGGAAGTGATGGGGAAAGGAGAGAGGATGGCAAGGAAGTGATGGAAGTGATGGGGGATAGGGGAGGATGGCAGGGAGAAGTGATGGGGATAGGGGAGGATGGCAGGGAAGTGATGGGGAAAGGAGAGGATGGCAGGGAAGTGATGGGGAAAGGAGAGGATGGCAGGGAAGTGATGGAAGTGATGGGGATAGGGGAGGATGGCAGGGAAGTGATGGGGAAAGGAGAGGATGGCAGGGAAGTGATGGGGATAGGAGAGGATGGCAGGGAAGTGATGGGGAAAGGAGAGGATGGCAGGGAAGTGATGGGGATAGGAGAGGATGGCAGGGAAAGTGATGGGGAAAGGAGAGGATGGCAGGGAAGTGATGGAAGTGATGGGGATAGGAGAGGATGGCAGGGAGTGATGGGGATAGGAGAGGATGGGCAGGGAAGTGATGGGGATAGGGGAGGATGGCAGGGAAATGATGGGGAAGGGGAGGATGGCAGGGAAGGGTGATGGGGATAGGAGAGGATGGCAGGGAAGTGATGGGGAAAGGAGAGGATGGCAGGGAAGTGATGGGGAAAGGAGAGGATGGCAGGGAAGTGATGGAAGTGATGGGGATAGGGAGGATGGCAGGGAAGTGATGGGGAAAGGGGAGGATGGCAGGGAAGTGATGGGGAAAGGAGAGGATGGCAGGGAAGTGATGGGGATAGGGGAGGATGGCAGGGAAGTGATGGGGATAGGAGAGGGATGGCAGGGAAGTGAGGATGGGGATAGGGGGGAGGATGGCAGGGAAGTGATGGGGATAGGGGAGGATGGCAGGGAAGTGATGGGGAAAGGAGAGGATGGCAGGGAAGTGATGGGGGGAAAGGAGAGGATGGCAGGGAAGTGATGGGGATAGGAGAGGACGGCAGGAAGGAGTGTGTGTGTGTGTGCACAACAGAAATATAGGAGTTCTCTCTCTATCTTTCTGTCTATGTGTGTGTGTATGTATGTATGCATGAATGTATGTATGTATGTATGTATGTATGTATCACTCTGACCCCCACGCATCTACCCATACATCCATCTATCTGTCTATCTTAGATATCTGTCTATCTATCTCTCCATCCATCCATCCGTTTATCTATCTATCCATTATGCATACATTAAATGAAACAAACAGTGAGCCCTCCATCTCTTACCTCATGCCTCCCCTCCCCCCCCCCCCCCCCCCCCTACTCCCCCGTTCCTCCACATTCTTCTCTTTCAAACATTTCGTGTCGTCAACACCACGGCAGGTGGTTTGGTTTGTCCGTGACCTGAACAGATACTCCGCGCCATTGAACAAATACACAATAAGAGAGAGAGAGAGAAGAGAGAGAGAGGAGAGGAGAGGAGAGAGAGAGAGAGGTTATTCAAGGGGGGACATATTTCAGAAGTCCAGCAACAGAGAGAGAGAGAGAGAGAGAGAGAGAGAGATTATGGCGGGGGGGGGGGGGGGGGGGGGGGGGGGGGGGGGGGGGGTTTGGGGCATAGTTGAGAAGTCCAGCAACGCCGTCACTGGTGTCGCGGTATTGGCAGCTCGGTGCCCAGCAAGCACCCACACTTCCTGTGTCGCCATGGTGACCAGGATAGCTAGTGTCAAAGGACAAGACGGAGGTCAAGGTCGGCTTCCAACAGGTGGCTCTGACTTATCCCTCTGACTGTGGAGGTCATAGTTCACCCAGTGCCTATTTTCGTCATCTCTGGAGTTCTGTCGACATCACATGACCTATGCCCGACGGTGTTGTTTCTTTTCTCACTTGGGACGAGGGGTAGAGGTGGGGTTGGGGACAGGGGAGGAGGGGGGGGGCGGGGGGGGTTTGTAAATACCTGCCTTTGAAGAGGTCGGCAGTTATGAATCTTTTTACGCTCTTTTCGACAAAAATTCTCACCACAACGTTTTTTTTTCTTTTTATTGACCTCCCGTTTTATGATGGTATATTTAAGGGTTTGTGCTGAACTGATAAAATGCAATGAGAGTAAAGCGGATGGTCTGGCATGCCTTGCTATGCTTCGTGAAATTGCGGGTATTCCCGATGGAGGACAGCAAAAGTAGGTGTTTACCCCTCTTAAAGTGAACGGCAGACTGATATCAGAGCCAAAGGATCACGCAGAAAAACTCTGAACACAAGCAATTTCAATCTGTGTTCACTGAAGGAAAAAACCCTACACGGGGGAGAAGATTCAAGAGAAATGCCAGATGAGAGATGAAGACTATCCTGAGCTGTCTAGTATCCAGATGAGAGATGAAGACTTGACGTCCTGAGCTGTGTCTAGTATCCAGATCTCCGAAGATGGGGTCCTAAAGCTTCTCAAAGGATTTAATCCACACAAAGGTGTGGACCCGATGAGATAATGCCCCGGTACTAAAGACCCTGCACCACAAGTTTCGCCCATACTGACTCGCATATTCCAATCCTCCATCGACACCGGAGTTGTACCCGAAGACTGGAGAGCATATCGCTCAGTTTTCAAAAAAAGGGGAGCACTTGATCCAGCAACTACAGGCCAGTCTCTCTGACAAGTGTGTCTTGCAAGATCATGGAGCACATTATTGTCAGTGCTCTCATGAACCACCTAGAGAGTAACAAGATCCTTTCCCACATCATCGTGGTTTTCCGCAGAGGAAGATCTTGCGAGACGCAACTCTTAGAATTTATGGAAGAAGAAACTAACAGAGACGATGGAGGAATGCGGTCAAACAGATATTGTCATCATGGATTTTGCCAAGGCTTTTGATAAGGTGAACCACTCGCTCCCTCTCCTCCACAGGTTACATCAGTATGGAGTCCAGGGCCATGTGAACAGGTGGATTGGTGGATTCTTGCAAGATCGCCCAGTTGTGGTTGATGGAACCAGGTCAGACTTTGTCAGTGTCAAGTCTGAAGTACCTCAGGGCTCCGTTTTAGGACCGAGTCTGTTCCTCGCCTATATAAACGACTTGCCCGAAAATCCCTCCACACAGACACGTCTCTTCGCGAATGACACAGCTGTTCTACCGGCTAATAACAACAAGCCAAGACCAAAGCGATCTGCAGCATGATCTACAAAAGCTTGAAAAGTGGGAAAAGAGTTGGGACATGGCTTTCCATCCTGGCAAATGCACCACTCTCCAGTCATCAGCTCCAAACGAAAGAAAAAAACGTATTGTCCATAGCCAATGCTTGGCAAATGTCACTTCAACTAAACATCTGGGGGGTTATCATCACTCAAGATCTAAGATGGGACCTCCCACATGAAACAACATCACTAACAAAGCAGCAAGACCTCGGCTTCCTGAGGCGCAACCTGAAGATCAGTGCCCGCCACATCAAAGAGGATGCTTATGAAGCACTGGTGCGCCCAGTCTTGGAATATGCTTGTACTGTTTGGGACCCGTACACAAACGCAATCACGATCACCATGGAGGGCGTTTGCAACGAAGAGCAGCCCGTTTGTTAACAAAAAGTACCACCGATACGCAGGTGTCCAACAGATGATCAGTGAACTAGGCCTGGACATCGTTACAGAGCGGGGGAAAGATCGCACGGTCGCCATGCTTTATAAGATCAGGCATGGCTTGGCACATATGGATTTTGGAAAGGCTTTTGCCTTGATGAAAAAAACAAAACACAACTTAGGGCTGTAACCTGACGTGACAGAAGATCGAACTACCGCCAGCTGAACCGCCATCAGTGTGTTGGAGGACTACCGACCTGAACTCGTTCCTGCACGTACCATCCAGAGGTGGAACGACAATTAACAGAGGCTGCTGTGTCATCAAACCTATTCAGGTCAAGAGCTTTGCAGCCTCCTGCAGTAAAACTTCTCTTTTTTTGCGTCTGCCTCCTGAGAGAGTGTCAGAAAAATCAGCTGGATGATTGTGGACACTTCAAACGGATGAAGATGAAGAGTGTCAGACAAATTTAGCCCGCAGAGACAAAAATGGAGTCGAAAAACCGGTACATGTTTTCACTGTCATTTTTAGCACAACTATGCCAGTGACATATTGCTCTGCATTCTGTAATGCCTGCTAGGTTCGTGCTGTGTGATCATGCAGCCCAGAGAAGTCAGGGACGAGACGCGTCTTTCTTTGTATGTTGTATGTTTGCGTGCTCCAAACGTCATACTTTCAAACAAATCTGCCTTAGTGTTCCCATAAAGAGGACCTGGGATAAACCTTGGCGAAGCTAAGCGATATATCTTCACTGTTTGTCCAGTTTGAAAGGTGGTTGTGTGACCGTGTAATCTACTCGGGAAAATGGAAACACCGCTCCACAGCGGGCTTCATGATCAGATGGACCTTAGTTGTGTGTTCAAGGATCTGTGCAATAAACCTGCCTCTTAGGAAACTAGAGCTGTTCCACGGCACTTACTTGTTTGTCCCCGATGGAAAAGTTTGTGGAATAAGTCTGCTTTTTCTGCGGCGATTTTTTTTTTTTTTTTTTTTTTTTGGGGGGGGGGGGGCGGCGGTTACGTCAGAGGGGGGGCTTCAATCCTGTTACGTACGATCCGGTCGTAAAATGCAAAATCCCATCTGTCTTCTCGAGGTCTTGACAGCTGCCCCAGAGCTGCATCTGCAGCTTTGCACTACTGGCCAGGTTGACGCCGTTAGAACGTTGTGGGGTTGGACAGTGTTGGAGGCTGTCTGTCTTCTGGGATTGAGATCCATGCCACACCGATTTTCGTCTGAGTGGTGGGCCAATCTTAGTTCGGCTGAGGTAGGCGCCCAGCAGTCGGCATGCGGCCAGTTGTCTCAGTCTGAGTCGAAGAGATTATTTGCTGTATCTCTTGGAGCTGGTGGATTGGATGGGAATCAGCATCACTGTCTGCACCAGCCTTTCTTCCACTGCTTTTCGGTATTGGTTCTGAATGACAGTTTGACCTCTCTGTAGGTCACCGGTGGCCGAACTGCTCCTATGCTGCCTGGCTTGGACAGAGCGTCAGCCTTCTCATTCACCATTCCCAGCGGATTCCCCCACAGTGTCTGGATCGGTCATCTGTCAAGAAAAAACTGATGCAAGACTAACTGCCAGGTTCTTCAGACGTCAATCGCTTCCTTACATGACAACCTTATTCTTGTTGCCGGAAAAGGAAATGCATGAGCGCAGCTATCACCTTGATCTTTGTGCAACATTTCAGCTTTTTTTTTTCTGGCCATGTGGTCTGCACAAGACATTGGCACCAGTTCTACAGCTACATACTTGAAATGACGCTATTTTTCGCTTTATGAAAAAAAAAATGGAGACAAACTTCTACTTGCACTACGTGTGCCACGAGAAGAAACTGGCTTGGCCAGGCAGTCCCCGTGGGTTACAGCTTACGTGTCATCACAGGCCTGTCGTCAGTGTCATCACAGGGCCTTGTCAGTGTCATCACTGGCCTGTTGTCAGTGTCATCACAGGCCTGTCGTCAGTGTCATCACAGGCCTGTCGTCATTGCCAATCACAGGCTGTCGTCATGCCATCACAGGCCTGTCGTCAGTGCCACCACAGGCCGGCCGGTCATGTTTGTCCTGTCATAACAAGAACGACAACAGCAACTTCTTTTGTACATGATTTCTACACAATTCCATTCATAAGGGCTGAGGTGAGGTCTTGACGTCTTGTACGGCAGATAAGATCACTAGTTCATGGTGAGCAATCAGCTTGTTCTGCTTTGTACATGACCTGAAAATTAAACCGAGGA
>JADBJO010004447.1:158134-159808 GCA_016801955.1 Conus betulinus | reverse complement strand
CCAAGAATGCCAGGAATAAGAAACTGTGCCAGCTCCCTACCCTCAACAACCGATGTCAAATCCCAAAGCTCGTACTGATTGCCAACGCCCCTCTCTCTGGCAAGAACACTGGAACACACAAACGCACGACAAACTATCTCGTATCCGTCCAAATCTTCAAACGTTTTTGAACCATCTGCCAGTGGGGTTGTGAAGGAGAAAACAGTTTATTTAGATTGCACACATGCCACTGATCTTACACCACTCGTATTTTGTTAAATGTGAAAGTTTCGTAGTGCATTCCTTGTTGTGCATATGTACCTTTCACTTAAAAAAAAAAAAAAAAAAAAAAAAAAAAAAAAAAAAAAAGCAAGAATGTGATAGTAGAGTGGTGGGACTTACATAATAGAGACGTCACCGCTTCACTGCAAATTCCATGAAGGCCTTGTTCAGAGATGTTCCATCTGATGTGATTTTTCAGTTCCTAAAAGAGATGGATATTGTTCGTCTGAACTAAGATTCTACTAAAAGCAAAAAACAAAAAAAAAAACAACCACAAACAACAACAAACAACACAAACAAAACAAAAACAAACGATTTTGAAGCCATTCTTGCGTGTTAACAAAGTCTGGTTTCATGAAGTTTTTTTTTTTTTCCAACTGCTAAAGAATTGACCTTGACGAGGCGACAGCTCTGAAATGGTCCCTGTCGGTCGGCTGGGCGATAAACAACATGAATGAACCGCGCTGGCAGGAGCGGTGGCGCCGGTTTCTCTCGTAGTGACGTTTTGGGAAGACCGCAGTGGTATTTTGATCCCCCAAAGGTGAGTCAATATAAGGAGGGGGGGGGGGGGGGGAAGGAGGAGGGAGGAGGAGGAGGAGAGACCTAGCGGGCCATGCGGCCATGCCAGGTTGACGTGTGAACGTCGTCCACCATTCTTGCTGCGTTGTGCTGATGGGGCAGGTCAGATCAGCCGATTATCCTCAGTGTGTCTTCACCTGTCCACTGTCTCAGTTGGGGGGTGTGGGGGGGGGGGGGGGGGGGTGGGGGCTTTCTGCTCTTCCTTTGTAGTGCTGGCTCTCTGTCACCAGACAGCGAGCACAGACCTTACAGAAGCCTTCAGCCTTCAGCTCTTTCCACACATTTTCAGACAGAGTGCCACTGTCAACTATTCTTTGATATGAGATGCTGCTGTCTACTACTTGCTTTCTGCTATTCTTTCGTAGAGAATGGTACTGCTACCGCTTTTTATACATAAGGAGTTCTTTCTCTACTTTGTTTTTTATGCAGAACGCTACTTCCTTGTACCCTTTCGTACAGGATGTTGTTTCTGCTCCTTATTCGCACAGATTTTCACTATTGTACCTTTTCATACAGGAAGTTACTTTCTGTTATATTCTTTCGAACAGATTATCACTAACTATATTTCGCATAGAATTTTTTTTTCTATTACGCTTTTCAAACCGAATGTTTGTTGCTGTCTCGTTCGTCATGTCTTTAGATGGATCCCCCCCCCCCCCCCCCCCCCCCCCCCCCCGTCTCCTCGACAAAGGTGGCAGTACGTCGCAGGTCCTCCAGTCCTCCGTAGAGTTTCCGGGCCGAATGTTTCTAACCACTACTTTTTCGTTCAGAATCTGATTGTCTACTACTCTTTCGTCCAGAATATATTATATATTTATTAACCCAATACTCTTT
>JADBJO010004447.1:148134-150634 GCA_016801955.1 Conus betulinus | reverse complement strand
TAAAATTCATGATTTCGTACATCGTTATCATTTTGTGACAATAGTATGTCTGTTCCTGTTCAGTGGAAAATAGAGATGATATCGATCCGCCCTCTGATCTGGATTCGCGGCACGGATCAACACCAACATTTAAGGCGTTCGTCGCTGGGCCACGTGACATCTTTGTCACAGATCTGTACAATAGACTTTGGGTGGCCGCGCCGAACGGTCTTGTTGGGCACACCGTTGTGAAGCGGTCTCCGCAGCAAGGATCTACGGCCACAACAATGTGAATGGTTCGTTGTCAAGCCACACTTCATCCTCTGGCCAAGATGGCGGTACATAGGTGATGACGGTTTTTTTTTTTTTTTTTTTTTTGTTTTTTTTTTTTTTGCACAGTCATGCAGACAAGTAAACAAAGAAACAAAACTAACAGACCGATGAAAAAACGTGACCACTGTGACGCGGAGGTTATAACACACAAAGGAGGAAAAACAGGAAAAAAAAAAAAGGAAAGAAAAAGGTGGGTTACACAACACCGAGTCTCCAGTTGTGTTCCTTTCCGTGTCTGTCCATTCTGTCTCCCCCCCCCCCCCCCCCCCCCCCCCCCCCCCCCCCCCCCACACACACACACAAATAGAAGTCTTTTGCTCAAGGTCAAGGGGTCAGAAAGGAAATCTTTTAAATCGTTGCACCATCTCTATTTTTCTTTCTTTCTTTTTCTTCTTCTTCTTCTGTCTGTGCGCCATGACTAGTTGCATGGTGTGACTGGTCGTTTGATGTGTGTGCGCCGTTCACTTGATGTAGTGGGGCATGTTGTGTCGGTTAGAGAACTGGCGGGCTACAGTTGTAGGCATGTTGTGTAGGTAAGAGAACTGGCGGGCTGTGATGTAGGCATGTCGTGTCGGTTAGAGACCTGGCGGGCTGTGATGCAGGCATGTTGTGTCGGTTAGAGAACTGGCGGGCTGCAGTTGTAGGCATGTTGTGTCGGTTAGAGAACTGGCGGGCTGTGATGTAGGCATGTTGTGTCGGTTAGAGAACTGGCGGGCTGTGATGTAGGCATGCTGTGTCGGTTAGAGAACTGGCGGGCTGTGATGTAGGCATGTTCTGTCGGTTAGAGAACTGGCGGGCTGTGATGTAGGCATGTTGTGTCAGTTAGAGAACTGGCGGGCTGTGATGTAGGCATGCTGTGTCGGTTAGAGAACTGGCGGGCTGTGATGTAGGCATGTTGTGTCAGTTAGAGAACTGGCGGGCTGCAGTTGCACGGCTGGCATCGTGCTGTTTTGTGGCAGGCGGTTGTCATCCATGTCCTGGCGTGAACTACGACTGGCATTCCACAGACTGGCATTCCTCATAATAATGCAGCCCCCCCCCCCCCCCTCCCCTTTCTGTTCCTCCTTTTCCTTCTCAGTTAGGGCGGCTCCCCCCCCTCCCCCCCCCCCACAAACCCCCGTCCTGCCCTGCCTCCTCCGCCAAGCCTGTTTTTTTTCTTCTTTTTTTTTTTCTTCTCGTCTACTCGTCAAAACACATTCCCTTCTGTGGATTCCGGTTACATCATACGGTCACACTGATTTTCCTTTTGTGTGTGTGTGTGTATGTTTGTGTGTGTGTGTATGGTGTGTGTGTCAGGGGAGGGGGGGGGGGGGGGGGCGCGCGTGTGTGTGGTGTGTGTTTGTGTGTGTGTGTGTGGTGTGTGTGTGTGTGTGTGTGTGTGTGTGTGTGGTGTGGTGTGGTGTGTGTGTGTGTGTGTGTGTGTATGTGCATGTGTGTGTGTGTGTGTGTGTGTGTGTGTGTGTATGTGGTGTATATGTGTGTGTAATGTGTGTGTGTGTGTGTGTGTGTTTGTGATATGTGTGTGTGTGTGTGTGTGTGTGTGTGTGTGTGTGTGTGTGTGTGTGTGTGTGTTTTCTCGTCTGGATCAATAAGTCAACTGAAGGAGTAGACCAGGCGTTCGACCACCCCGTCAGCTTTCTCATCCGATCATTGCAGGCGTGTTGTTTGTTTTGGGTCTTACTTCGCCTGAGAGGACTGACGGACTGACTGACTGGCCCAGTGTTTGCCGTCCCGCTGGGCGTGAGGGAAGGAACGGTAGGGGAGGAAAACAGCGCCCCAATGCCATGGCACAGAGCGTGCAGCGCGCAGTCCCTGGGCACTTCTACAGGCTGACGGGTGGGGATCGGGTAGCTGAATGACCAACTGTTAGCTTGGACCCCACCCGTTCTCTTCCCGCTTTCCTCTTTTCCCCTTTTTCTTTCGTCTGTTTTTTTTTTCTCTCTCTCTCTCTCTTTTTTCCCTCCACTTCTTTCTGTCATTTTTGTTTGTTTGTTTGTTTGTTTGTTTGTTTGTTCGTTTCTGTTTTCATTCTTTCTTTTTGGCCTCCTTTCCTTCCCTTGTTTCTTTCGATAAATCCCTCATTCTTTTATTTTTTTTTTTTCTTCCCTTCCTTCTTCATTGCATTTTTTTTTCCTCTTCCCTTTCTTTTCTTCCTTCCTTTTTTTTTTTTTTTTAATTTCTGTCCTGC
>JADBJO010004447.1:123134-143134 GCA_016801955.1 Conus betulinus | reverse complement strand
CTGGGGTCATGTCCTATGTTGTCACCGACCCCTTTACTGGGGGTCGTGTCCTATGTTGTCACCGACCCTTTACTGGGGTCGTGTCCTATGTTGTCACCGACCCTTTACTGGGGTCAGATTCCAGGTACTAGGGATGGAATAGGAGGGTCGGGGGGGGGGGGGGGGGGGGGGGGGGGGGGGGGGGGGGGGAAAAAAGGGGGGGCTGAAAAAAAAGGGGAGGGAGGGCGCGGAGGCTGGGGGAGTGGATGAGGAAGATACTTGATGTGCATTCTTTTTCATCTGCAGCCGAATGGCTAGTGCCGGGAGTACATGAATCTGTCTGTCTGTCTGTCTGTCTGTCTCTCTGTCTCTCTGTCTCTTTCTCTCAGTGCGCGCGTGCAGTTCTCTATGTGGTGTGTGTGTGTGTGTGTGTGTGTGTGTGTGTTGTGTGTGTGTGTGTGTGAGCCTGTGCACGCACGCGCTTGTATAGGTGTACGTAGATGTCTGGGAAATTGACGCCCCCCCCCCCCCCCCCCCCCCCTCTTGTTCTAAGAGAGGGGGTGGAGAGAGAAGGGGATGGGGGAGAGACAGGCGATGTAGTTACGAAGTGACGTAAACATTTCTAACATTTCTACCAACAGGGGGGGTTGAGAGGGGAGAGTTGGCATAGATTTGAAATCTGTACTGCCGTTATGGGACAAGAAGGGAGAGAGAGAAAGGGGGGATGGCGTGTGTGTGATTGCACAGTTTGTACAAGAGGTGAGTGTAGTAGTGGATGGAGCGGTTGACAATGCGCACACACACAAACCCCACAAACTTGAATTGTAGGTGGGAGACTGTGGTAGTGATGATAGTGTGATGGCTACTGTGATGTGTGTGTGTGTGTGCGTGCGTGTGTGCGTGCGTGTGTGTGTGTGTGTGTGTGTGTGTGTGTGTGTGTGTGTGTGTGTGTGTGTGTGTGTGTGTATGGCAGAGAGACAGTTTAGTACATCTCCATCCATGACGATGATCATCTTTTCTGTCATCTGATTGGTCTGTTTTCAGCCGTGACTGTGAGATTCCTGACTAAACGGTTCATTGGGGAATATTCCTCCAGCATAGGTAAGTGTTGAGAACATGCAAATGCACACACACACACACACACACACACACACACACACACACACACACACGCATATACACACACACACACATTTACGCACACGCATGCACGCGCGCACGCACGCAAGCAAGCACACACACACACACACACACACACACACACACACACACACACACACACACACACACACACACACAGAAAGAGACAGACATACACATAGAGACAGACAGACACAGGCACAAAACACACAGACACAGGCACAGACACAGACAGACAGACAGACACACACACACACACACACACACACACACACACACACACACACACACACACACACACACACTGATTCACACGCGCTTACATATGCATCCCATACGCTCACCTCGCCCCACCTCCTACCCTCGACACAAACGATTGCGCTCTGTGTGTGTGTGTGTGTGTGTGTGTTGTGTGTGTGTGTTGTGTGTGTGTGTCTGTGTGTGCATGCGTCTTTCTCTCGTCTTCTCTCTCTCTCTCTCTCTCTCTCTCTCTCTCTCTCTCTCTCTCTCTCTCGATGTAATTGTTCCTTTATTATATTGTTATTTTGAGGGCATAGTGTAAAAAAAAAAAAAAAAAAAGCTTCCAGCTTATCTATTCACCCTCATTAAAGATTTCGAGTTTCACTATCACCTCCCTTCATGATTGGGTGAGGCCTAACATGAAAATATCTTGAGTCTTGAGTCTCTCTCTCCCCCCCCCCCCCCCCCCCCAACTGTGGACATACACACATACACATAAATATATACAATACACACACACACACACACACACACACACACACACACACACACACACACACACACACATAGACCCCACACACAACACCGGCATTATCACCGCGCGTCCGCGACCCCACAGGGAGAGGGAGGTGTGGGCGGGAGAGAGAGGGGAAGGGTGAGCACGAGGTAGAAGGAGAGGGGCAGTTTGTGGTCACTCACTGAAGATTGAAACCCAACGCACATCTCCAGTCCACATGGGAGAGCAGAGAAATGGGAGAGCAGAGAAATGGGAGAGCAGAGCAGAGAATGGGAGAGAGAAATGGGAGAGCAGAGAAATGGGAGAAAAATGAGAGCAGAGAAATGGGAGAGAAATGGGAGAGCAGAGAAATGGGAGGGAAATGGGAGAGCAGAGAAATGGGAGAGCAGAGAAATGGGAGAGAAATGGGAGAGCAGAGACATGGGAGAGAGAAATGGGAGAGCAGAGAATGGGAGAGAAATGGAGAGCAGAGAAATGGGAGAGAATGGGAGAGCAGAGAAATGGGAGGGAAATGGGAGAGCAGAGAAATGGGAGAGAAATGGGAGAGCAGAGAAAATGGGAGAGAAATGGGAGAGCAGAGAAATGGGAGGGAATGGGAGAGAAGGGAGAGCAGAGAAATGGGAGACAATGGGAGAGCAGAGAAATGGGAGAGCAGAGAAATGGGAGATGAGAGAAATGGGGAGAGCAGAGAATGGGAGAGCAGAGAAATGGGAGGGAAATGGGAGAGCAGAGAAAGGGGAGAGAAATGGGAGAGCAGCAGAAAATGGGAGAGCAGAGAAATGGGAGAGAAATGGGAGAGCAGAGAAAATGGGAGAGAGCAGAGAAATGGGAGACAAATGGGAGAGCAGAGAAATGGGAGAGCAGAGAAATGGGAGAGCAGAGAAATGGGAGAGAGAAATGGGAGAGGAGAGAAAGGGAAATGGAGAGGGAAATGGGAGAGCAGAGGAGAGAAATGGGAAAGAAATGGGGGAGCAGAGAGAAATGGGAGAGCAGAGAAATGGGAGAGCAAGAAATGGGAGAGAAATGGGAGAGCAGAGAAAATGGGAGAGAAATGGGAGAGCAGAGAAAATGGGAGGAGAATGGGAGAGCAGAGAAATGGGAGAGCAGAGAAATGGCAGAGAAATGGGGAGAGCAGAGAAATGGGGAGAGCAGGGGAAATGGGAGAGCAGGAAAATGGGGAGAGAGCAGAGAAATGGGAGAGAGCAGAGAAATGGGAGCAGAGAAATGGGGGAGAAATGGGAGAGCAGAGAAATGGAGAGAAATGGAGAGCAGAGAAATGGGAGAGCAGAGAAATGGGAGAGAAATGGGAAGAGAATGGGAGAGAGCAGAGAAATGGGAGAGAAATGGGAGAGGAGAGAAATGGGAGAGCAAATGGGAGAGAGAAAGAAATGGGAGAGCAGAGGAAATGGGAGAGAAATGGGAGAGCAGAGAAATGGGAGAGGAAATGGGAGAGAGAGGGAGAAAATGGGAGAGCAGAGAATGGGAGGAGAGAGAAATGGGAAGAGCAGAGAAATGGGAAGAAGCAGAGAAATGGGAGGAGAAATGGGAGAGCAGAGAAATGGGAGAGCAGAGAAATGGGAGGGAAATGGGGAGAGCAGAGAAATGGGGAAAGAAATGGGAGAGCAGAGAAATGGGAGACAAATGGGAGACATGGGAGCAGAGAAATGGGAGAGCAGAGAAATGGGAGGAAATGGAGAGAAAGAGAGGGGAGAATGGGAAAGAGAAATGGGAGAGAGCAGAGAAATGGGAGAGCAGAGACATGGGGAGAGCAGAGACATGGGAGACAAATGGGAGAGCAGAGAAATGGGAGAGAAATGGGAGAGCAGAGAAATGGAGAGAGCAGAGAAATGGGAGAGAGCAATGGGAGAGCAGAGAGAGGGAGAGGGAGAGAGAAAATGGGAGGGAAATGGGAGAGCAGAGAAATGGGAAAGAAATGGGAGCAGAGAGAAATGGGGAGAGCAGAGAAAGGGAGAGAAATGGGAGAGCAGAGAAATGAGAAAGAGAATGGGAGAGCAGAGAAATGGGAGCAGAGAGCAGAGAGAATGGGGAGGGAAATGGGAGAGCAGAGAGAAATGGGAAAGAAATGGGAGAGCAGAGAAATGGGAGAGAAATGGGGAGAGCAGAGCAGAGAAATGGGAGAGCAGAGAAATGGGAGAGCAGAGAAATGGGGAGCAGAGAGGGGAGAGCAGAGAAATGGGAGAGAGAGAACAGAGAAATGGGAGAGAGAAATGGGAGAGCAGAGAAATGGGAGAGCAGAGAAGAGAAATGGGAGAGAGAAATGGAGAGAGCAGAGAAATGGGAGAGAAATGGGAGAGCAGAGAAATGGGAGAGAGCAGAGAATTGGGAGAGAGAATGGGGAGAGCAGAGAAATGGGAGAGCAGAGAAAATGGAAGAGCAGAGAAAGCAGAGGGAGAGAGAGAGAAATGGGAGAGAGCAGAGACATGGGACAGCAGAGACATGGGAGAGCGTATCTCCCATTCCTGTGCTCCAGCCCCTTCCCATCCTCACCCACCCCCTCCCCACCCCCGCCCTGTCCACATCCACCATCTCTTCCCTTCCAACTTCTACAGCTATAGTCAGCTGTTTTTTTTTTTTTTTTTTTTTAACCCAGGTACAGGTAAATCCTAACTCTTGTCACCCACCCGTCTTGTCACCTGACCAAAAACCTAGGATGTCCAGCTAGGGGTGTGTGGGGGAGGGGGGGGGGGGGGGTGTGGTGCGGCAGAACAAGGGGAACAACATGCCTTCCATCTTCTCCCAACCCTCTCGACCCCTCCCTATCCTAAAAAAAAAAAAAAAAAAAGAGTAAAAAGTAAAAAAAAGAAAAAAAAGTAAATTAAAAAAAAAAAAAAAAAAAAAAAGAAAAAAAAAAAAAAGAAAAGAAAAGAAAAGAAAAGAAAAGAAAAAAGAAAAGAGGGGGAACCCCTCTCTGAAACTCAGCTCCCACTTTCAGCGGCTACACAGGGCGAAGGAAGACCCTCCTCTCCCTCCCTTCCTCCTTCCTTCCCTCCCTCCCTCCCGTCCCTCCCTCCTGGGGAGTAATGATGGGGCAGAAGCTGACAAGGGGACAGGGAGGGCTGGAGAAATCACAGACTGCTCTGTGGTGCCCAGGTCAAGTGTCCAACCAATGCCCATTGTGTGGAGCGGGATGAAGGGGTGGAGGGGTATAAGGGGAGTGGCATGGGCACGTGGGGGTGCACGTGCTGCCTCGAGGTGACCACGATTGCTGCCCTTTTCACACACACTACCAAGGAAGAAAGGCTGGCCAGACCAAAAAAAAAAAAAAAAAAAAAAAAAAAAAGAAAAAAAGAAAAAGAAGACGAAGAAGAAGAAAGAAAAAAAAATCCTACTGCTCTGAACATCTATATCATCTATTTTTCTTTCTTTTTTTCTTGGCGGGTGGGAAGGGGGGGGGGGGGGGGGGGGGGGGGGGGGGGAGTTGAAACCGGTTTTTGGTTTTCATTTTTGTTGATCGAAACAGAATGCCTTACACATGCGCGCCTAATGATTTAGTCACATGGAAAATCTATAGTTTTGGCGTGGCATGCACGTGGCGCAGACGCGCTTGTGACACATGTACAACAGTTACAACCAAACGTACAACCACATCGAAGCTGATAGCTGGATGACAGACCGACAGACATTAAGACATACAGACGGGCAGACAGACAGACAGTCAGAGAGAGAGAGAGAGAGAGAGAGAGAGAGAGAGAGAGAGAGAGAGAGAGAGAGAGAGAGAGAGAGTAAACCCGCCAGTTATTATGGACAAACAAATTACAAGACAAAATGCGACGCGTTTTAGCCTCTGAGGTCTTCTTCAGGCAAGATAAACAACACACAAGACATTGAAAACGAAGCACAAGCAATCACGGATCTTTTCAAGCTCGGAGCAAGATGGGCGTGGCGGACGTACTGTTCAATTCCTTGGAAGATTTCTTTTCATTTACGCCTGTACTCACTTCATTTTGAAACAAGGAATTCATGAACCACAACTCTTTTTGTCTTATCCACTTCACCAATCACCTCTCCGACCTACCTCCCCACCCTTCCACCCCTACACACCCAAAGGGTATTGAAAAAAAAAAAAGATAGGGAGACGGAAAGGTAACAATGATTAAATACAGATCTTGGCAGTAGATCCATTATAATACATGAAACACGTGAAATGTTTGAACAATAATGTGGCATGTCAAATGTCTTGACAAATAATCTGCAGATCAACACCCGTTACATACACACCTATACTGCAAGCCACATATGCATTGTATACATAGTGTGTTGTGTACTTACAACGGTGCTTTGAAAGGCATCTCTTGACGCCGTAGGAATGCCATAGTCCTCCTTCCCTGGAGGACAAGAACTCTCTTCCCAGGAACCGGCTGCCATACTCTGTCGTCACACAAAATTCGCCTCCTCTCTCTATTCATCTGTCAGCCAAACAGCATTCTGACCTCAGACAGTGTGTTGTTTCTTTGGTTTAAACTGTGACTGTCAAGCATTCTCTCTCTCTCTCTTTCTGTCTCTCACTCTCACTCTCTCTCTCTCTCTCTGGCCTTATGGAAGAAAGTTTTTCATTTCATTTCTCTCAGTTTGTGTGTGGTGTGTGTGTGTGTGTGTGTGTGTGTGTGTGTGTGTGTGTGTGTGTGTGTGTGTGTGTGTGTGTGTGTGTGCGTGCGTGTGTGTGTGTGTGTGTGTGTGTGTGTGTGTGTGTGTGTGCGCGCGCGATCAATAGAATTAGTATTCTATGCGATGCTTTAATTTGTCATTGTTCCGGGGCATTTTTCAGCACCTTCTTTTTTTTTTTTCTTTCTTTCTTTCTTTTCTCTGTATTTTTTCTTCAGCAAAGGAACCAAATCGCTGACAAGGCACATTCTTGTCGACGAGCTGGCGTACTGACGCGACACACAGTATGTCGTCGTGACTTCATTATACGCCCCTGACCTCATATGGTTTCCGGTTACATGAAAAACTTGGACCGGTCTCCAAGCGCTCCAGGTCCTTGACATTGTGAAGACGTGACCACCTGTAGGGGCAATGGGGGCTACGACAGCGGGATGTCATGGAAAGGGGGTTGGGGGGGGAAGGAAGAGGGAAGAAGGGAAGGGTGGGCAACCAAAAGGGGGTGGGGGGGGGGGGGGGGGTAGGTGGGGTGCGCGCTGGTAGAATTGGGTGATGAGATCGAAAGGGAAAGTGAGGTGGGGGTGGATGTTGGTGGGGTGTGGTGATGAAATGTGGCACAGCTGGACGGAGGGCGCTCCGGGGGAGAGGCAAAAGGAAGGTCGGAAGATTGCATCAGATAGGGGGGAGGTACTTATTGAGGCACAGTCAATGCTGGAGGGATCGTGTTCTGCTCGAACGAATGGAGTGACCGCTGTGGGCTATAAGCCCCCCCCCCCCCCCCCCCCCCCTCTCTCTTTGTGCCCTGGCGGCTGTAACTCTTAATCTGTGTGTATCGGCGTGCTGTTAGTCAGTGTAAGTTTCAACTTAACGGTTAGAAGATTATGGTAGACTTTACTCTCATGTTTAGGTGTCTTGAATACACTGCTCACTGATGAACAGTCTGATGCATGTATGAATTGATAGCAAATTCGTTGATTGATTGAGGGGGGGGGGGGGGGGGGGGGGGGGGGGGGGGGGGGGGGAAAACAACACTCACAATAAACGTAAGCGAAAAAAAAACGAAACGAACGAAGGGACCAACAAACTAGGGAAAAAAAAACAAACAAACAAAAGAGAAAGTGACCAAACAAACGCAGAGTAGACATGAAAATAACGAATGAAGAAAGACGAGGAAACAAACAATCAAGGAAACAAACTCATACAACCGTCGGAATACTGTCAGAAATTGTTGCTTTCTATTCCGGGCAAGAATGCATCTTAAAGAGAGAGAGAGAAGAGAGAGAGAGAGAGAGAGAGAGAGAGAGAGAGAGAGGAGAGAGAGAGAGAGAGAGAGAGAGGAGACAGACAGGACGTCGTAGGAGACAGACAGACAGACAGACAGAATCTCGGAGAGAGGGGGATGGGCTGTATAGGTAGTGTCCTCCTTGTGGTACTCATCACAACAGGGGTCACCACTTGACATCACTGATCTGACTAGGTAGCAATGCACAGGGGTGTCGGACGATGATTTGTACAGATAGATGGGGAGAGGGATTGGAAGCGTGTGTGTGTGTGTGTGTGTGTGTGTGTGTGTGTGTGTGTAAAATTCTTGTCAAGAGGGGTCGGGTTGGGGGGGGTTCTCATTGTCCAAATTGTGAGATGGGGTGTTCTCTCATCTTGCACATTCCTGTGAAATGGGAATGAGGGGAAGGCGGAGGTTTGAGCTTCAAATCTTTGGAGAGGGGAGGAGGCAGAAGGTATTTTACCCTCATGATGCCTGCAGGGAGGGACATGGCGTTTCAGTCAACACCACTCACTCGAGTTTTTTCCCCCTTCATTCTTTCCATTTTTCACGCGGGGTGCATGCTATGTGTAACATGCCATCCATACCAACTGGCCTTCTCTTCCGACAGTTGGTGATGCAAGAGGATCTGCGGGCGTTCACACACGGACCCTCGGTTTATAGTCTCATTCGATGGACTTTGGGGGAATGCAGTTGTCCTCTTTCTGCGTACGTGTATTTCTCCAAGGGAAAAAAAAAAATTCTCCATGGGGAAAATCCCGCTGTACCGAAATGGCTTGGCGGAAATTCGAACCCGCAACCCCAGGATCACCAAGATCATCATGTCCTGCGTTCTACCAGCTGAGCTATTTCGGCAGCGGCTCGACAGACAGATGACTCCCAGTAAAGTGATGTTGAGGGGAAACTATGGAACGGACAGAGCAACTCCTTTCGGAGCAAGAGGCAGGCAGGATTCAGGCTGAAGAGGAGCCCGCGTGAACAGATCTTTGCTGTCAGACAGCTAACTGAGAAGAACTTTTTGTACTGACGTCATCTCCGCCCCCATCGTCATTGGTTTCAGCACCACACTGGGCCCTGACTGCTATCATTTATTCTTTTCTCTCTTTCTTTCTTTCTTTTTTTTTCTTGCTTTCTTTCTATCTATCTTTCTTTATATCTCTCTATCTATCTATCTTTCTTTCCATCGTTCTTTCTTTCCTTTCTTCCTTCTTTCTTTCGTTCTTTCTTTCGTTCGTTCTCTCTCTCTCTCTCTCTCTCTCTCTCTCTCTCTCTCTCAATTGAATAGACATTTCAGTTGCTATAGACAACGCGGTGATGATAATCGCCTTTGCCCATTATGCCACGAGGCACTTGATAATGAAGTTCATTTTATTTTTTTTCTTGCCAGGAACTAAGTAATGTTCGACAAGAGTTCATTCCAAAAAAATACTATAGACAACCATGCCCATTTAAGCTAATTACGTTAATGACATCAAGGAATGAAACACTTATAAAGCAGTTCGCATTATATTTGAGCAAAGCATTTAAGATTCGGAGGTTTGTTGTAGCATAGGTTAATTTTTCATCAGTGTTTTCTTGATTTTTATTTCTATGTAGCAGCATTTGCAAATAGCAAACTATGTGCAGTGAAATTAATTAATGCTTCGAAGGTTTAAACCTTAAAAGTATTGTTTTTGTGGTTATCCTTTATTTTGTTTGCTTCTTTGCTTTGGTTACAGAATATCGTTCTATCTTTGTACCCCCTTCTGAGGGGCTATGGCCTAACAGACTAAAAATCTGAATCTGAATCTCTCTCTCTCTCTCTCTCTCTCTCTCTCTCTCTCTCTCTCTCTCTCTCTCTCTCTCTTTGTGCCTCGGCTAGAACTCGACAAGGTTTATGTGTACCCAACCCGTTTTTAACCCTGTGAGGTCAGTCAGTCAGTCAGTCATTCCCCTGACTGCTGGGGTCGTTGGGGGGACGTGATGAGGCAGCAGCCGTTTCTCTCCAGGCTCTTCTGTTGGTGGCTGTCTTGAGGAGATCTGGCATGGTCATTTTGGTCCAGTCTTTTACATTTTCGGACCAGCTCTTTCTCTGCCGTCCTCGTCTGCGACCCTCCTTTAACGGTACCTTGAAGGGATGGTTTTGGAGAGGGTGTTGTGACGAATGACGTGGCCAAAACATGCCATGCCATCTTCTGTCGTTTGACTGACGGTTGCCAGAAGTGGTTCGTGGGACCCAACTAGGTTAGTGACCAGGTTCAGTACATAATCATTGGTTTTGTGTTCTTTGTAGGAGATGCGGAGTAGTTTCCTCAAGCACCTGGTCTCAAACGCCTGGAGACTTCTTCTTCTTTCTGTTTCGGCCATCAGTGTCCATGTCTCGCAAACATATAACAGGATGTGACTTGTAAAGCCGGAATTTTGTGTGGAATTTGATGTTGCTCTTCCACATTCTGTTCAGTCTGGCCATCGCTGCTGATGCGGAGTTGATCCTGATTCGGATTTCTGCTGTGCAGGTGCCATCTTTGGACAGGGTTGCTCCCAAGTAACTGAAGCTGGTCACTTCTTCCAGGGGCTCATCATTCATGGTTATGTTGGCACTGCTGTTAGTCGTGTTGTTGACCATCACCTTTGACTTCTCTGTGCTGGCCTCTATGCCGTAGGCACTTGCTCTTGCGACAAGTCTGTTTGTAAGATCCTGGAGCTCGGTGTTGCTGCTCCCCATGAGGTCGATATCGTCTGCGAAACGAAGGTTGCAGACCGGCCTGCCGCCAGTGCTGATGGTGGTGTGGTGTTCTTCGAGGGTTTCTTGCATGATTCTCTCCAGAAAGATCTTTAAAAGGACTGGAGATAGTAGGCACCCTTGTCTGACTCCGACTGTGGTCGGGAAGAACTGGCCCTGCTGGCTATTGAGAAGCACTGTGCTGCTGGAGTGCTCGTAGAGGGCCTGGATGACTTGGACGAGCCTCTCATCAATGTTGAAGTCTCTGAGAACCTGCCATTGACCGTTGTACCACACACGGTCGAATGCCTTCTTAAAGTCGATGAAGTTGTTGAAGAGGTCCTTTTGGTGCTGTAGATGCTTTTCAATCAGGACTCGACAGCGATAGCAGGCGTTCGAGAATCATTGCCACAAATGGAATCTCCCCATCTCATCAAGAAAGCGCAAGACAGATGGACAGGTCAAGGAGCAGCAATTCAGCAATACGCTGTTTGACAGTTACCTTCTTCTTGCCGTGATCAAGCACCACACACGCTTGCCCGGCACAGGCTTGTATCTCGCCATGACTCTGTTCAAGACCGTACTACTACGGCTGAACACGTTGGAGAGTATGCGTCCAAGATCATCCCACAGGGCACTAAGAAGGATGGGCATCCAAAACCATTTTACAGGGCATTATGATGGATGGGCATCCATGACTTCGTGTCAAAGGGGATTATGGATGGTGTGAGTATGATTCCACGTCTAAGACCATTCGACAAGGTACTATGAGGGATGGGCACCTACGACAGAGTGCCATGGAGGGTGGACATCCATGACTCCATGTCCAAGACCATTCTACAGAGCGCTGTGGAAGTCAGGCATCCTGAAGGCAGTTCGGGGTGGAAGTGGACAGACACCCCCAAGGAACTGGACAGGTTTCAGCACCTCTGCCCTACAGACCACGATCCAGAACAGAGGGGTGTGGATCTCCCTCACTGACCAGTTGACCAGTTCATCACGACCCCCCTTCACCAACCTTTCGTCATGACGAAAGGACCCGTATACACCCTGAAAACACTCACCCACACTGAAAACACACTCACCCACGCCATGTAGTAAGGACGAGCATCGACTTTATCGGTGGGTGGGGGGGGGATGTTTTCCTCACCTCGGATTCACCCCTCCCTCCGCCACCCCCCCTTAGCCCCCCACCCCCCACTCCCGCGCGCCTCTTGAGTCCAAGCCCTCACCCCCCCCCCCCCCCCCCCATGCCTCATTCCCTGCCCGTCTTCCTCGATCCTCCCCGCTGTCCCCTTGATACTCCATCATCAGCCGTCCACACCGTGTAATAACTGTGGTCAGACCAGCCCGATGGGGGTCATCTAATGGTCCTCTGTCACCTGGCCTCCCCCCCTCCCCCCCCCCCCCCCCCCCCCCCCATCCTCCGACTGCCATTGTGACCCCGGTGACAGGAAAGAGTCCGTCGCACCCGACTCGTCAGCGGGGCAGAGTCTCACGGGGAGTCCGTGTGTCTGACTCATCAGGGTCGGCCTGTTGAAGGTGACATGCACGTCACAGTGCCGACATGACGGGGGGGGGGGGGGGGGGGGGGGGGGGGGAGGAGGGCGGGTGAGGAGGGGAGGGGGGGGGCGGGTGCTGTCTGTGCAGCACGCGGCGTGTGTGAGTGGAAGGAAAAGCGTGAGGGGCTGGTGATGTACAACATGGGATTAATAAGGTGACAAAGAGAAAAACAGCAAAGCAGAGAGGAGAGAGAGAGAGAGAGAAAGGGGGGGGGGGGGGGAGGGGGTGGGGGGGGGGAGGGGGGGGACCTCGAATGTTAAAGAAAAAAGCACAGGGAGGAGAGAGGGGGGAAGAAGAAGAAGGAGAGAGAGAGACGAGAGGAGAGAGAGGGAGGAGAGAGAGAGAGAGAGAGGAGAGAGAGAGGAGAGGAGATGAGAGAGGAGGGAGAGAGAGAGAGAGAGAGAGAGCACTCGAAACGCTATTAAAAAAAAAGCAGCAGAGCGGACACCACACACACACACACACACACACACACACACAGAGAGAGAGAGAGAGAGAGAGAGAGAGAGAGAGAGAGAGAGCACTCGAATGCTATTAAAAAGAGCAGGGCGGTTACAGAGAGAGAGAGAGAGAGAGAGAGAGAGAGAGAGAGAGAGAGAGAGACCACTCGAATGCTATTTAAAAAAAAGCAGGGTGGGGAGGAGAGAGAGAGAGAGAGAGAGAGAGAGAGAGATTCAGGTAAAGGCCAATGCCCGTTATGAAGGGGCATGAAGTACGTTGCATGAATTATAAATCAGACTAGCTACATTCCAAGGACATGGCTGTGATCAAGCTGTGAAGGATCACAACTGAATGTCTACACACAGTTCTTCAATGCGTTCCTTTGGAAAAACCTGAAGCCGACAAACTGAAAAAGATGTCTGCAGCTCACACACACACACACACACACACACACACACACACACACAACACACACACACACACAGAGAGAGAGAAGAGAAGACATGTCAATGCTGATTATGCAATCCGCCGATGTGTTTTTTGTTGTTAAATGTTCCGTCACTGAGCACATTATAAGCATTTGCTTGTTATTGTTTCAGTTCAATAAGTGTTTATGTACACATCTGTTCATTAAAGAAATGTTTATTTAAAGAGAGAGAGAGAGAATTTAAAGAGAGAGAGAGAGACAGACAGACAGACAGACAGACAGACAGACAGACAGACAGAGAGAAAAGAGAGAGAGAGGGAGGGAGGGAGGGAGCGTCGACTCTAGTGGAAATGCGTCAGACGCGGTTTTGTTCAGAAGACAAATCTAGATGGTTCCCATACTCTGGCAGGAAAGGGTTTTATTTTATTTATTTATTTTTTTTTTTGTAATATCTTAAATGCTCTCTCCCCTCCTCACTCCCCAGTCCCTCTTCCCGCCCCTCTCTCCTTCCCTTCGTTTTTTTTTTTTTTTTTTTTTTTTTTTTTTTTCAGCCCAGCAGCCCGCCTGCTGGCGTGTTTCCGCCATCCCCATTTTTTTTTCTTCTTTTTTCCTGCGAAGTCCTTAATAAAATGATCTAGATTTTCCTTTCAAACAATAGGTAAAACCCTTAGGGCGCCATGTCATGCTAGAAAATGTGTTGTTAACGCAGGGTACATGCTGCTTTCAATCTGAATTGTTAAAATGAATGTCTTCTTTGTTTGAATTGTGGAAATATTGATGTAACATGTATGTAAGAAAAACAGAACCTTCAGTGCAAAAGAAGAAGAAAAAATGGTCCAGGAAATGTTTTTGTGTGTTCATCTGTCTTCGAGGATTTGTTTTATCGTGGAATAAGCATGATACAAGAATAAATGTGCTCCGTTTTCCGATGAATCCGCCACACTGGATCGCCCATTGGTCAAGCGACTGGACGTGATGTGCCCTGTGTTGTCTGTCTGACCACGTCTCTTGCACTGGACTGTTTTGTTTGTGTTGATGTGGTAGCCAACATGTCGGTCTGTGGACGTTTACCTTTTCTTTCTGTTTACTGCACAGTCTTAGGTATGAAGCGTGAACCTCGTCATCTTCGAGACAATGAAATGTCGATCAGTGCTGGTCTATCTGAACTGCTCTCTAATCTCTCTCTCTCTCTCTCTCTCTCTCTCTCTCTCTCTCTCTCTCTCTCTCTCTGTCTTTAGAGGCAGACAGAGACACAGAGAGAGAGGGGGAGAGAGAGAGAGAGATTGAGAGAGAGAGAGAGAGAGAGAGAGAGAGAGAGAGAGAGAGAGAGAGAGAGGAGAGAGAGAGAGATCCTTCGCAAGGACGAACGAACGAACGAACGAACGAAATTTTATTTTACCAGGGTAATGAGATAAGCAAATTGCGCATGCTTTTTTCCACCCAGCCCTGGGGGGAAAATCACATGGACAACACACAAGTCAATATGGCAACAAAGAGGAAAAAGTGAATACACTAGTCAACTTGCAAACTATAAGAAGTAACAGACTAATACTACAAAAGCAAACAACAAAATCTTGCAAGCATCCATATGCGCATGCGCGCGCGCGCACACACACACACACACACACACACACACACACACACACACACACACACACACACACACACACACACACACACACACACACACACACACACACACATGAAGGAATTGATCTAACAACAACAACAAACAACAACAACAGCAACAAACTGTACAGTACTGTTTGAACATAACAATGGTCACAATGTCTCTTATATTCTTTCTTTCGCATTATATGGCATGAAGAGGAATATCATATCTAAAATATGTAGTGTACTTTATTTTAAGTTTTTAGTGCCTGAAAAAGAATGCTTTGTAAGCTGATTTAAACGAGCTGATGTTTTTTTTTATCCTTCACGTAATTTGGTAAGGAGTTCCAAAGGGCCCTAGGAATAGGAGGCTTGTTTTTAAAGATCAATTCTGGGTTTTCTCTCATTACAAGATTATTCGTGTATCTTGACTGATTTCGCGGAAATCGTGTGGTTAGTGTACAAGGAGCAAATCCGTTCATAATTCGATACATTACAACGGCTTTGTTAAACTGTAGTTTATACGATAATGGAAGGATCTCCAGCGCTAAGTAGTCTTCAGTCGTCAAAACTAGTAGCTTTTAAAAGAACTAATTTCAGAGAGCGTTTATAGATCCTATTTAAATATCTTAATGCGTTTGCACTGCATTGATCATAGAGCGTTAACGCATAATCGATAGATGATGAAATAAATGCATGAAAGAATTTCTTTCGAGCTGTAACATCGAGGAAATTCTTAATTTTTGAAAGTTGAAATAACCTTTGGGAAATACGTTTGCATAAACTATCGATATGAGGGTGACCAGGAAAGATTATTGTCGATAGTAACACCTAGAACTTTATGAGTATCAACTTCATGAATGACTGTACTACCTATGTGTATAGAAGGCAGACTGAAGGTTATTTTTTGCCGTTTTTGTCGCGAAGTTATTATCATGTATTTAGTTTTTTGGTCGTTCAAAGACATGTGGTTCAGCTCAGTCCAATCAATTAAGTTATTAACATTGTTCTGCAGAGTCGTGGATAATTGCTTCAAATTAGAATGGCTCGAATGAATAGACGTATCATCTGCAAACATTTCACATACGCCTTCTGTAACGTATGAGGGAAGATCATAATATAGAGAGAGAAAAAAGTAGAGGACCAAGAACAGATCCTTGGGGAACACCAAATTTTTGTGTCTGGAATTTGGATTGTTGGTCACCCAAGAAAACCTTGTGATGACGGTTAGAAAGAAAAGATGTCAGAAGAGAAAGAGTTTGGCCGGAAAGTCTATATAAGGCTAGCTTACGCAGCAACAAATTATGGTCAATGACTCGAACGCTTTTGCAAAGTCAACGAACAATACTCCTGTGAATTGTTTGCCATTGATATTAACGAGCCAATCCTCGACGAGGTTAGTTAAAGCAGTGTGGCATGAATGGTTTTCTCTAAATCCTGATTGATTGGGATGAAGCAAATTGTTTTCCGAAACATGTGACATTAGATGTTTATAGACATGTTTTTCCAAAGGTTTCGACAGGACCGATAATATTGAAATAAGTCTGTAATTTGATGGATTAGTTTCATCTCCAGATTTATAGATAGGAACAATTTTGGCTTGCTTAAGAATATAAGGAAAATAGCTTTTGTCAATGCAGAGATTGTACAAATAAGTTAAAGAGTCTGTGATGATAGGAGCACAAGGAGAGAGAGAGAGAGAGAGAGAGAGAGAGAGAGAGAGAGAGAGAGAGAGAGAGAGAGAGAGAGGAGGAGAGAGAGAGAAATTTCATTTCACCAGGTAATGAAATAAGCAAACATGAATTTTTTTCCATCCAGCCCAGAGAGAGAGAGAGAGAGAGAGAGAGAGAGAGAGAGAGAGAGAGAGAGAGAGAGAGAGAGAGAGAGAGAGAGAGAGAGAAAAAAAAAAGATCTTCAGAACCAACAAGGCGGAACGACAAGTACCCGGTTAAACACGGAAGACGGCGGCACAGCTGTAATTTCTCACACCTTGGGTGTCTTGTCTCGCTCCCCCCGCCCCCTCCTCCAGCGACTGAGGCTGCTCCCCTCGCTGCTCGCTGGCCCGTGAAACGAGTAGGTAACATTACACGGCCGGCCTCCGCCAGGGTCTATTAGTGGGAAGCTACTCCACGATTCCCAGGGACCGCCATGTCGTTTAAAAACCCGTAGTGCCGCAGATAATTGACTGCTCACTTTCCTGGGGTTGGTCGGAATTAGTAAATTAGCCTAACCTACAATTTGCTGCAGTATGAGTGATTGCTAAATTGGGCTGCTTCGCCTGATTTCGGGTTAAAAAATAGTTTGTCGGTTTTGTCAGGGGTGGATGGTGATGTTTAGGGGGGGCGTGATGGGTCGGGAGTGGGGTGTGAAGGGGTGGGGGTGGGGGGTGGGGGGGGCTGACTGAATTCATCGTTTTGCTTGCAAATCCCGTTGACCCGTTCGCTCTGTGATGTATTTTCTGCCCCTTTTCTGCATAAGACATGGCGCAAAATTCTGATGTCTTTGTTGTTTGTTGTTGTTGATGTCATCTTGAGTGACTTTTAGACTCGTCGATCATTTCTCCACTACCACCATCACCACCGCCACCACTACCACCACCACCTTTACAACATCTCTCGGCCCTTCTCGAACTCTTCTTCCACATACCACCCCGCCCCCCCCCCCTCCCCCCCTCCCCCCCCTCCACTCTCTTTCCCCCACTGCTTCCCTCCCTTCCTCAATAGGTTTCTCCATATGTTCAGGTGCATCTGTCATGTCCTGCACACTTACCATAGTCTCTGCCTTCTCCTCGACATTTCCCAGCGTTCTGTGCCTTCCTCTCCTTCCATTCCAAGAAATAAACAATCAGGGGGAAAAAATTCGCCCTGAAAACACGTCATCAGCAAACAATACAATGTTCAGACATCGACCACCTCCAGCTCAACGACTTTTCAGCAAGTGTTTTGGTAGGTGACAGTACCTACCTACCCCCCCCCCCCCCCCCTCCACCCCCCCTTCTCCGTCCACGTCAACAACATGTTGGCGTGTGGCCTTGATCCATGGTCCACCATCCTGACCACCATCAACCGCAGACTTCGCGGAAGACCGAAGACAACTCTGCCACATCCAGGCTCCGCCAGTAGCATGACTTCCCCTGGATGACAGCCGGCATGTGCACTGCCACCTGCTTTTTTGTCCTAGATGTCGATGTCTTCCAAGAATCGGTGCCACCCTCCTCCCGTTTCCATCGCTCGTTTCCTCCGCAGCTTTGGCTACTGTACACCTCTAGACTTAAGTATTACCCCTCCCCCCCCCCCCCCCCCCCCCCCCTCTTGTCTCCAAGAGGAATAACGTGCGCCAGAAATGACCGCATGGTGGAGGGTGGAGTTCCTGGATAGTGTTGAAAAGGGTGACAGCAGTTGTGTGCCTTGGCTTAAAGAAAAGCACGGCGGCTGAGGCTGATTTTTATTTTAATCTGGGCGAAAACCGAAATATGAAGTCAACATAAACTCAGTTTGAAGTAATGCCCTTTGCTGTTTTGCCGTGGGAACCAGATTTACCAACCTGATCTTTTTTTTCTCGTGATTAACTCTTTACGCCTTCCTGGGTGACTTCACGTGCCTTCGGATGTCAGCCATACCGGCGTGACCTTTACATCTTTCTGTTCCTCTGAGTGATCTGTGTGGCGGTGTTACCCCCACCGAAAAGAAACACCAGTCTGGAATAGTTCTGTTTTGTGTTTAGTCCAGCTGTTGTAGCCAAATACATGTGACAGCTCAGAATATATACAGGCTAATCGTGACCCTCCCTTCTTCCCTTTTTTCTTTTTCTTTTTAGAGACATTTACTTTCTTTGTTCTGTACGTCTCATGTCCCCCCCCCCCCCCCCCTCTCTCTACCGTCCCCGGATAAGTCAGGGGTCTTTCCCACAGAAAATGTATCCCCTCCCCCTGCAAGTTCCGTGCTTGTAATTTCCTCTTTTCTATCACTCTCTTTCATTCTGCCTTTTAAAACTGGTTTGTTTGTTTCTTCTTTGTTTGCTTTCACAATTGTCTATATCTTTTTGTTCAGGCTTTGTCGTCCATTTTTCCTGTCTGTGTTGTAGAATTTTTTTAACATTTTTGTCCGTTTTTTTTTCTCTTTGTTTTGATTTTATTCTGGCGACTGGACTGATCATGTGAGTGTCCATTTTGTCCAGAGTGGACGCTGTCAGTCCACTCCACAGCGTCTGTTGGCCCTCATGGCTTTTTCATGGAGGTTTTTGATTTACTTTCAATATTTCTCCTAAAAAAAAAAAAAAACAAACAACTAGGAGTGCCAAGTAAACAGACCGGCTGGTGCCGTCAGCACGTCCTGGTATCGTCTGCTTCCCAGTGGTCACTAAGTGTAGGTGCTATGTTATTGATTGACTGTCACAGTACCTAGTGTCTCTATTGTCACTGGTTTAGGTGCTATGTTATTGACTGATTGTCACAGTACCTAGTGTCTCTGTTGTCACTAGTGTAGGGGCTATGCTATTGACTGATTGTCACAATACCTAGTGTCTCTATTGTCACTTGTGTAGGTGCTATGTTATTGATTGTCACAATACCTAGTGTCTCTATTGTCACTAGTGTAGGTGCTATGTTATTGATTGATTGTCACAGTTCCTAGTGTCTCTATTGTCACTGGTGTAGGTGCTATGTTATTGACTGATTGTCACAGTACCTAGTGTCTCTATTGTCACTAGTGTAGGTGCTATGTTATTGACTGATTGTCACAATACCTAGTGTCTCTATTGTCACTAGTGTAGGTGCTATGTTATTGACTGATTGTCACAGAACCTAGTGTCTCTATTGTCACTGGTGTAGGTGCTATGTTATTGACTGATTGTCACAGTTCCTAGTGTCTCTATTGTCACTAGTGTAGGTGCTATGTTATTGATTGTCACAGTCCCTAGTGTCTCTATTGTCACTAGTGTAGGTGCTATGTTATTGATTGATTGTCACAGTACCTAGTGTCTCTATTGTCACTGGTGTAGGTGCTATGTTATTGATTGATTGTCACAGTACCTAGTGTCTCTATTGTCACTACTGTAGGTGCTATGTTATTGATTGATTGTCACAGTACCTAGTGTTTCTGTTGTCACTAGTGTAGGTGCTATGTTATTGACTGATTGTCACAATACCTAGTGTCTCTATTGTCTATTGTCACTGGTGTAGGTGCTATGTTATTGACTGATTGTCACAGTACCTAATGTCTCTATTGTCACTAGTGTAGGTGTTATGTTATTGATTGTCACAGTTCCTAGTGTCTCTATTGTCACTAGTGTAGATGCTATGTTTATTGACTGATTGTCACAGTACCTAGTGTCTCTATTGTCACTAGTGTAGGTGCTATGTTATTGACTGATTGTCACAGTACCTAGTGTCTCTATTGTCACTAGTGTAGGTGCTATGTTATTGACTGATTGTCACAGTACCTAGTGTCTCTATTGTCACTGGTGTAGGTGCTATGTTATT
>JADBJO010004447.1:88134-115634 GCA_016801955.1 Conus betulinus | reverse complement strand
TCATGTGTCGTATAAAATATATTCCAGTTATCCCCTTTGATTTGCAAGTTGACTTTGGTTCTCAAACATGATCTAAAAGCTATCTCAACCTGTGTAAGTCTGACATCAGCTCCTCGATTCAACGCCAGAAAAAAAAAAAACTCCGATAAACCGACAGAAAGTAGAGCATTGCCTTGTGTAAAGTTTTCAGGTCAAATGTGAAGTGATAGTAAATTCTTTAAAATTAGTTCCTCTCTCTTACCACTCGCCCTCCCGCCTCTGCTCTCTCTCTCTGTGTCTCTGTCTCTGTCTGTCTCTGTCTCTGTCTGTCTCTCTCTCTCTCTCTCTCTCTCTCTCTCTGTATACAGATTTTCGTGCAGCACTTTATACTAATCTTCTTCATTTACCAGTGTCAACTCTTCTTCAGGTACATCAGTATCAAAGAACCCTTCCACTTTCAAAATTTATGATTCTGTCAATTCGAAGGAAACAAAGCCTGACTGCTTAAATGAAAGTACATGAAAGCATGAAGATAGTAAGATAATGATTTTTCCCTCATAATTGCAAATGCATTCAGGTTTACTATCATCTATATTGATCGAACAGGAAGTTTCCGAGGAGTTTATCATATCCTTATTCATGCTCTTGTTCTTTGTGGTTCGAATCTTACATTTATTTCTTGTTTCGAATTTGTAATGTGCAGGCTCATGTCCCGACCCCTTTCCTCATCCCCTTGTCCCTTTCACCCGCTGCCTCCCCTCCCCCGCCCTCCCCCCACCCTTCCCTCAGTCCATCCCCTTTTTTCCAATTTGAATGGTGGCCCGTGGCCGATGTTCAATAAAGCATTTTCGTTCGTTCTCTCTCTCTCTCTCTCTCTCTCTCTCTCTCTCTCTCTCTCTCTCTCTCTCTGATTTTCTTTTCTTTCTCATACGCTTCTGGTTTCCTAAAGTTGTTACTGTGTGTAAACCCAGCCCCATTTTCCCTCTTTTTTATGTGATCTTATTGTGTTCCTTGATGATACAAATCTCAACGTCAGTTAACGTGCGAAATCGCCGTCTCCTATTATCATCACATCAGTACACAGCTAGCAATAAACCAGAACCAGTCTGCATGGCCATGCAAAGAAGGACTTCGAATCGGTCACCTTAATATCCAACATGCAGTTAACAAGACATCAGATATATCAACACTGATTTGGAATCCTGGTAAAAACCCTTTCATATTTTAGGGCTCTCTGAATCCATCCAGATTAACTACACACATTACCGACAATGATGTAACTATTCAAGGACATAACGCAATGCGAAAAGATCTTACACAATCGAAAGAGACGGGTCTTCTTATCTACATCAGCGAAACCCTTAGCTTCAAACGACTTCTACACCTGGAAGGTAACGGTGTAGAATGTTTCTGGATAGAAGTTAAGCTGAAAAGAAACCCTTCCATTTTGGCTGGATTCTGCTACAGGAACCCATCTCAAAGAGTAAACTGGGTCGACAAATTTATTACAATGAAGGATGCTGTCTCGCTAGAGTCCAAGGAAATTGTTTTACTTGGAGAGTTTATCATAGACCTTCTAAAAGTGCAAAACCAATGGACGCAAGCATTCAATCTATTTAATTTGCATCAACTCATCGAATCTACAACGAGAGTCACACCAAACTCGAAGACACTTATCGACCATATTTATGTTTTAGATAAAACTAACATAGCAGAAGCCTGCGTCCTTGTCCTAAACTGTAGTGATCATTACCTAGTTTGTGTCACATGGTCCAAAAAGGAGTAAAAAAAATCCCCAAAACGGGACACAGGACAATAACCTACCGTTGATTTACAAACTTTTAACAACCAAGACTTTCTGCATGACTTGCTTAACTCAAATCTCTCTCAGTTTTCAACATAACTGATCCAGATCTTGCTGTTGAACATTGGATCAAAACATTTACAGAAATATTTGATAAACACGCCCCTCTAAAAAGATTACAGTACGACATGATCCTAAACTGGCATGGTACGCTGAAGAGTTACAGGAGCAGGTTACCTTAGAGATCAACATGGCTATGAAGAGAAATCAAGAATACTGAGAAAATGCAATGAATTCACAGAAGCGCAGAAAAAAAAAAACGAAACATTATCGAGAACTAATATCATCAAATCAGAACCCAAAATTGGTATGGAGAGCTATTAACGAGCTCACAAACAATCAATCCTCTTCAAAATCAACTGTAATTAAAGACATCTCTCTCGAACACCTGAACACCCCACTTTCGCACTATAGCCAATAAAGTTGTCACGACAGATTCTTCCAGATCAAACGACCTTCAAAAACTGAAACAATATTGCCATGATAAAAAACATCACGTCTGAACTTTATATTCCACCAACAACAGTCTTTGAAGTTTATCACTACCTAACGCACCTGAAACAGTTAGGTACCTGTGGGTGGATGGCCTAGACGGCAAAATCCTCGAACTATCAGCTCCAGCAATTACAGATACGTGAACATACATCTTCACCGTCAAAAATCATTTTTCCCGATAGTTTCAAAAAAGCGAAAGTCATACCTATTTACAAAGCAGGTGACAGCTCAGACCCTACAAACTACAGACCAATCTTAATCATTTTCGCTATTTCCAAACCTCTGGAAAAACACATAAATAAAGACACATTACACCACCTTAATACTCACCACTTGCTTCATCCAAGACAGTCCGGGTTCCGACACAACCATTCACGCCACACAGC
This sequence comes from Conus betulinus, assembly GCA_016801955.1. Lineage (NCBI taxonomy): Eukaryota > Metazoa > Mollusca > Gastropoda > Neogastropoda > Conidae > Conus > Conus betulinus. The sequence goes on along the minus strand of JADBJO010004447.1, from coordinate 112,910 downwards.
CCAGATCGACCTGCTTGATGACTGGGATTAACAACAACAGATATTGTGGTGTCCTATTTGTTGAAATAAAAAAAAAAGCATTTGATGTGATAGACCATAACCTTCTTCTTAGAAAAGTAAAATTTGTATGGCTTATCCACAAAAACACTTACGCTTTTTTTCACTCATATCTCACAAATAGGCAAACAATATGTGAAAATTGACCAGCCGCCGTGGCGAAGTGGTTAGCGTCGCGGACTCCCGGCTGGGAGGTCGTGGGTTCCAATCCCATCAGAGTCATGTGGGTTTTTCTGCCCCGACCAGCTCCTACCCAGAGTTGAGTTTTGCTGCGGACTCAGTTTGGAAGACTGGGACCACACAATCGAGTTTCATCCACTTAATGGATGCGTTTTGAGAGTGTTGCTCAAATTTCCTGACCAACACTGCAGGTGCCAGTATCTCTAGGGCCTGGTTGACGTCGGGATATATCATGAAAAGGAAGCGTAGAGTACAGCCCTGTCTTGTAGTCTCGGGCCGAAATGGAAATCCGTAGCATCATCTTCATCATTCTCGTCGTTTCATCGATCAGTATAAAAAAAAAAAAAGTCTCAAATTCTGTGGCCCTTCATTCCCTGCTCTCATGGTGACCTCAATTTCGATGTCGTCTCCACGTCTATTCCTTGGTTTGGTTCCGTCGGGGTCACGGGTATCGGTATCGGTGAGTCCATGGGGGCTGTCGTTGGACGGACGTGGTGGCGCCCTCCGGAGGGAGAGTTCACTCACGCCAGCTCCGCGACTAAGCAATTATTGTCATCAGTAGGGGGCTTAGTAGATGGTGTCCTGCGTATGTTAGATCAGAACAGGCGTCACTGAACACCACCGAAGTGACTCGGCAGAAGTGCAGTGTCTCCTCCGGTGGGTTGCGTCTTGACGACTTGACATTGACTGCTTCCTGTGGATTGCCAGTGCCGGGGCTGCGGCGGGGCCGACCGGGCTGTGGCTGTGGACGGGGTGTCGGAATGAGCGGCGTGGATGCACTGCCTCTGAGGGGGCGCAGAGGTTGAGACAGCAAAACAAAACAAAACAAACAAACAAAAAAATATGTGAAAATTAATACAACTTTCTCTTTATTTCAAAACACTTTTCTATGGCGCCCCCCCTAGGCTTTATCCTGGTTCACTTACTGTTCACCATTTACATCAACGATCTACCCTTCCGTATCACATCCACCTGTGAACTCTTTGCTGATGATGCAACAATACACACAAATCATTCTGGTGTTACTGTTTGCTTGCACAAACTTTACAAGAAAGTGCGAATGATCTCGTAAAATGGACTGAACTAAATCACATGTCGCTTCACCCTAAAAAAAACGAAATACCATATTTATCACAACCAGGCAAAAAAGACAAAAAATCTCACAATCAAGTTTCCTCCCGTACATCTTAAAGATGAACCCGTTGAACAGGCTACATAACTCAAGGTGCTAGAAATAACAATTGATAGCAATATTAGTTGGCAAACTCACACACCCTCACTGTGCAAAAAAGTTTCACAGAAAGTTTATCAACTCTCCAAAATCAAACGTTTTCCCTCGACCTGTATTCACGCAAGCTTTTTTGTGTCATATTCAGTCATACATAGAATATGGGTCTACTCTATGCGACTGTGCTAGCGCTAACACCCTTAAAACCATTGCTAAGCCTACACGAGCGAGCTTTCAAATTAGTCTCCTAAAAAAGCAGACTATAAAAAGGTTCAAGTTCTCCCCTTAGGTCTGAGATTAGAATACAACAAAGGAATCATAATGCACAGGATTGTGTCTGGGAAGGCACCCTCAACGTTAGTTCACAGATTCTCGATTAACTCCACAAGGACTCTACCCAAACTTCATGTCCCTGTTCCTAGAATTGACGTATTCAAATCCAGTTTAACATATTCAGGTTCCAGTCAGTGGAACTTAATCCCTGAATCAACCAAAACAATACCAAACGCCATTATTTCAACCATCTGATGTGCCAATACTTGCATACTCCGCCATAAATCCACCTATGTATGAACCTGGCTATTAAGAAAGTGGTTTGTACTTGAAATGCACATACTATTCTCTTTAGTAAGTATGTTTTATGTGAGTGCGCGCGAGCGCATGCGCGCGCGCGTGTGTGTGTGTGTGTATGTGTGTGTGCTTTCCTACAACCTCCCCTCCCTCTTGTCATTATGCCGTTATTCTTGTATTCTTATGACTCTCTCTCTCTGACTCTCTCTCTCCTCTCTCTCTCTCTCTCTCTCTCTCCTCTCTCTCTCTCTCTCTCTCTCTCTCTCTCTCTCTCTCTCTGTTCTGCTGGAATGACTTGATTTATTATCTATATGACATTCTCACCCCCCGCCCCCACCCGTGGTGACTAGGCTATCGTCATGCATTTTTTTCCATTTGTGCTTTATTTTTTCATCCCCCCCCCCCCCCCCCCCCCCCCCCCCCCAGCCCCCCAGCCCCCCGGTGCTTCAAAATCGATTGTCTTGCATCTCCTTGGTATCTTTTGTTTTTCAGATTGTTCTAAACATGCTCTTTCCCGCACCCCACTCTCGCCACTTTCTCCCTCTCCCTCCCTCCCTCCCCCCCCCCCCCCGCCCTCCCGCCCTTCCCTCCCATCCCCCCCTTTCGCTCCTCTCTCGTCTCTCTCTCTCTCTCTCTCTCTCTCTCTCTCTCTCTCTCTCTCTCTCTCTCTCTCTCTCTCTCATTTTACTTTTCATTTCTTATTTTTCATTCCGTATATGATGTTTGTTCTAGCCGCTTTTTGCATGCTTCTTTTGTTGCCTCGTATTATGTTGCATTGTTAACCCTAGGGCGAGGACTGGATGTAAAAAAGCACATCAGGGCTTATCTTTTATCCTCGTAAATAAGAAAGAATTTGGTCTCTCTCTCTCTCTCTCTCTCTCTCTCTCTCTCTCTCTCTCTCTCTCCTCTCTCTCTCTCTCTCAGTGGATCAGCATCAGCATGGATGATCGCGCGCGGGGGCGTGTGTGCATGTGTGTATATGTGTGCGCGCGGCGCACGCGCACGTCTGTGTGTGTGTGTGTGTGTGTGTGTGTGTGTGTGTGTGTGTGTGTGTGTGTGTGTGTGTATGATGAGAGAGAGAGAGAGAGAGACAGAGAGAGAGAGACAGAGAGAGAGAGAGAGAGAGAGAGAAGCTAAATCCCTTTCTCTAGCTCACTGATTCGTGGTATATAAGCTTACAGCTGGTTCCTGGCGAGACGAACGACTCCATGCTGCAGCTTGCTGCGGCGACAAACTTGTCCCTAAAAGCTTTCGCTGTGGGGACGTAAAACTCCACCATTCCTGGTGACAGTATATTCAAACAAAACAGCTTTCTCATTCAGTGTCGGTGCTTGTTTCGTTCAACATGTTGTACGCTCTACTCACATGTTTCCGCTAAGTCCAAGAAAACGGCACCGCCTTTTCAATGTTCTGTCGACAGTTGCTGGAACACATCCCTTATTTTCAATATAATACTTTGAACAAATTTCCCAAAAAGTTGAATTCAAATTAAGAAGCGGTATCATAAACCCAACTTGCCTCCCATTTTGCTACAGTTACCAAATCTAATCATAAGGGTAAAAGAAGATGGTTACGTGCTAAACTTGCAGGTTTTCTGTGTGCGGTCTGCCCTGTGTGTACAGGAATTTTGTTTGTTGGCTCGATTGTTGGTTGGAGTGAAGATGGAGGAGGGCGTTGGGGGATAGGGGAAGGAGGAGATGAAAGGAGAGGGAGGAGATGTAAACATGGATATCTTCCCACTCTGATTTGGAATTTCTTTTATTTGATACTGAACATTCATGAAAATAATTTGTCAGTTAATCACGTGATTATCTTATATGATTGTTTTTTTTTTAACCTACTCATAGATTTTCTGTGCGTGTTCATCGATTTTTTAAATTGGTTTTGACTTGGTCGATTAGATATGATGGAAGACTCTTGTGTGTGTGTTTTCATGCTATTTTTTAGACAAGTGCTTTTATTTGTGTTGATATAATGTACAATGTGTGAGAGAAAAACGTAAAATCTAACATTCATACATGCTTCGTTACGATTTGTGGATGATAATGTTATTGATCATAGGGGTGTATACACCTGCGGTCTTTGATTATTGCTCGGAGAAAAACGGAAATCTACGGTGTCAAGTTTAGTTTCCGTTTCGTCAAAGAAACTCCATGATCCATATGCACTAAATCACATTCACTATCCTATGAGACCTAACTATATAACATCGTGAGCTACGCAGGCTCAGATGTCCCAGCTTCCTCCTCTTTCCCCATCTAACCTTCCTAGTTATTTCCTCTCATTTATTCATTAAGGAACTGCATACAGCTTGCTTTCATTTTCTTCACAGAATATGTCTCGGGAAAGTGATTTTTAGTTCTGATAGATGTCTATTTTGCGTATTTTTTTTATATCGTAGAATTTATATGGAGAAAGTGATTTTTTAGTTCTGATAGATTGTCTATTTTGCGTATTTTTATCATCGAATCTATATTGAGATAGTGATTTTTAGTTCTGATAGATTTGTTCTATTTTGCGTATTTTCTCGCAGTTTTTTTTTTTTCTGAAAGAAGCAAATGATACCTTCTTTTCTTTCTTGTCTACGCTCATAAACGACATGTCAGGCAAATATTCGAAAAATCAAAGACGTCGTTGACATGATGTGAGTGAATCTAGGATTGGAAGGCGATTGGTTGGGAATGACCCACGGAGCTCTAATGATAATTGTTCCGATATGTATAGTGGAAGGCAAATCTGAGAGGAGCTTAATCCTCACATGACAAGCCATGACCACACTGCGTGACTAGAAAAAACACCTGACTGACTCTGCACGCTCCACCAGCCCCGTTTACGCTAGACTTACGTTCAGAACCTCGCGACCCATGGGTGCTGGGGGTGGCGATTTGTATGCAATGCCACGCCAACCCAGAGGCCGTCAATCAAGGGTTAGCTCGGAATACATGGCGGGATGACTGGACTCAGTGGACTGACTGGAAGGGAGGTCACTCCGGTTCATTTCATTTTCAGTTGTCTGCCGCTTCTTCGCGCTTCACCTGGTTTCTGTACGCTTTGGCTGCTTATGACAGATACGTGAATGGTATATTGGTATGTACGCGGTTTTACGGGTGAATTCTTATTCACGCTAAAAAAAAAAAAAAAAAAAGAAAAGCAAAAAAGAGCTGTTTACAAAACAATGTTTGACGTTTTTTTTTTTTTTTTTTTTTTTTAAATTGATTTCATTACCATCGTTTCAGACTAATACGTTCCTTCAGAGAAAACAACACAATGGAGGCACTGTCGATTATGGAGTGTTCACTTTGCCTTGTCTACAGTTCCAGTATTTATAACCATATTTGAGAGGCAGAGTCTGTCTGTCTGTCTGTCTGTCTGTCTGTCTGTCTGTATATGTATGTATGTATGTGTGTGTGTGTGTGTGTCACATGTCGAAATTGACAAACACCACACCACCCATCCACTCCTAAACACACCTTCCTGTACAAATGTACCCCCCCCCCCCCCCCCCCCCCCCCCCACCTGTTTTCTTCCCATCCTTCTCCATTCTTTCTTCTCTCCCTTTGTCTCTCATAGGGCAATAATGCTTACACTGCCGTCATCCCCTTCACTCTTCCTGCTGGTCTGTTTGAAGTTGCCAGTCTTTCCCCCTCCCCCTCTCCCGCTCTCTCTCCCTTCTTCCCTTTCCTCCCCTCTCGCTTATCTCATTCGCAGAGATCGTCTTGGGTTAAGACAAGGGACTGTGCTTTCTCTCCCTCCTTCCCTTTCCTCCCCTCTCGCTTATCTCATTTGCAGCGATCGTCTTGGGTTAAGGCAAAAGACTGTGCTCTCTTTCCCTCCTTCCTCTACCATGTGTCATGGCAACCAGGCAGGCATGACGCAGTTATGTTAAACAGTCCTTTGTCAATTGGCATGTACTGATGTAGGCGCACTAAAAGCAACCCTGACTGCTACAAAAGAATCTTATTCACCCACCTCACACTGTAAGTGGTGGGGGATGACCAACCCCCTCCACCCTCCCCTTTTCTTTGTCTTTAGTGATGCAAAGACAACCGAACAGGAAATAGAGTAGGTAGCTTAACCACCAAAAAGGAGAAACGCAGACCCTCCATTGTCAAAGACTACTGTGAATGAAAGACATGTCCCTGAAAGCTTTCGCTATGAGGACATAAAACTCAACCATTCACGTCCCTCCAATGCACTGCAATCCACATATCAGCTGTACGACTAAGATAAAGAACGGGGGTAAGACAAAGATAACAGGGGTAAATCAGAGAAGGGAATGATTATCTCCACATCCTCTGAATCTCCTATGTGCTAAGGTTCACTGTTTCACAGAAAATCTATAAGTTGAAATTATGTTTCTAAATTTTTGAGAATATGCCTTGCTTGTATGTAGGCCATGTGTTTTGACATGATGAACGAGAATTCTTTTGTAAAAGTTTGTTTTGCCACAACTTGGTAAAAACTATTAGGATGCTTGAGTATAATTCTTTGTTAGCAATCTGTTTAACATTCTTTTTCACCATCTGACTTTTGCCAGTATTCAATACTGTGTGTTAAGATGATAACTGAAATGATAAATTTTTTTTTTATCAGAAAAGCTGTGTGCATGTACCAGGTGAAAAAACTCTTAATTTATGAATACTGTTGATTGTCGGAATGCTTTGTAGTAGGTGATTCTAAGCCTAATCAACGTGTGTACTCGGGCTTAATGTATTCCAAGTTACTTCAACTTACTTTCTAAGAAGAACATGGATGAGTTATTTGACCTCTATTGTTAGCATTGTATTATTGTCTCCTACCCCTTGTTTCACTCAAACCCTGAATGAAACTGGACTGATAATTATGGTAGATATATTTATGCTAGCACAATCTTTGTTGGCTGAGAGCTCACACATTTATTTAAAGCCAGGGGGCAAGTGTGAGAACTCAGCAATCTAGACTCTCAGCTACTTCACTACAAATTAGGTTCTGTCTTGCGACCAGATCCTGAGACCCTGGGCATGCCTGGTGGTGGACAACCACCGCAGCCCGGCACCTGATCAGCAGGTCTACAGAGAAAGTGGACTAGTCGCCAGCATCTAGAGAGAGATCAACTATCCTCTCCAACATCAGATAAGTTCGGATATTCCCAGTGAACTCCAACTCAACTCATCCAGAACGTTCCCTCTCTTAATGATGACGAAAGAAGTGGGAAACAAAAATCAGCCTGAGCTGAATTTCTGAAATTGATTAGAATATTTCACCCTTGTGAAAGTAAAATTGATGTGTGTGAAAGTGCACTTAACGTGTGTCAGTTCTTTGCTGTTCAGTCAGTATGAATGTTTGAAGTTCTCTCTAATTCTGTCTCTTGGAGCTACAAGTACTTTGAAGGGTACAAGACAATGGAAAATTATTCCTGAGCCACTCTTGAGTAACTTTAACAGTCCTGAGGGAAAAACACAAATTTTTTTTTGATGACTAGTACCGGAAAGTTGCTGCTTCCATAACTAGTGAGAGAGAGAGAGTGGAAGTCAAATTTTAACATAACTCTAATACAGAAAATATCCTTAGTCCTTCCCCAAGAGGACACACCAACCCACTTCCAGGTCGCATCACAGTATGTATGCATGTATGCATGTATGTATGTATGTATGTATGTATGTATGTATGTTTGCATGTTTGTATGTATGTGTGCACGTATGTATGTGAAAGACGTGAAAAACGAAGAAACATTTTACGCTTCCTAGTTTCTGATCCAGCTTGTTTCCGTTAAAAATCCTCCTCATATTCCATGCAAACAAAATCAATGTTGTCTCTAACAGTTAGAGGCTTCATATTCCATGCAAACAAAATCAATGTTGTCTCTAACAGTTAGAGGCTTCATATTCCATGCAAACAAAACAAATGTTGTCTCTAACAGTTAGAGGCTTTATATTCCATGCAAACAAAAGAAATGTTGTCTCTAACGGTTAGAGGCTTCATATTCCATGCAAACAAAAGAAATGTTGTCTCTAACGGTTAGAGGCTTCATATTCCATGCAAACAAAAGAAATGTTGTCTCTAACGGTTAGAGGCTTCACCTTCCATGCAGACAAAACAAATATCGTCTCTAACAGTTAGAGGTAAAAAAAAAAGGAAGCCCTTTCTACTTCAGTTCAGGCATTGATATTCCTGTTCACCAGAAATGGGAACGGCTGCTGATTGGTAGAAGAAGCGCCGGGAATTTTCACGGTGTGGGGGCGCACTGTCTATCCATGTAAACCTAATGCAATGGAAGCTTTAGAAAAGTAGTTACAGACTCAGAATCAAAAACTTACTTGGAGAATATTTCGACAAGGGTGCCCTGTCTTCTTCAGCTCACTGTTGCTGTTATGGCAGTGAGGCCTGCCTGGTGGGACGACTGTTGTGTGGGGTGAACGGTTGTCAGGATCTGATTGTAGATAGGGGGAAGTTCAAAGCCTTGATCTCTGTTCAGGCTGGGGCGTCTGGTCTTAATTTCGATGGCTTCTTTAACTTTTCTTTTTGTGAGGAAGGGGCTCTGTAGATAAGATCTTGGTTTCTTGGGGGCTGAAACTGTGGCCTGTGGCTTGTAGATGTTCATGTATGGCAGAAGTAGATCGGTTTTGGTGTTCCTGTAGACGGGTGGTGAGTGGTCTTGCTGTCTCGCCAAGGTAGGTATGGGTACAGTCTTGACACCCTACCTGGTACACTACACCACACTGCTTGAGGGGGTCCGTTTTATCTTTGACCCATCTACAATCAGATCCTGACAACTGATCACCCCACACAACAGTCGTCGTCCCACCCAGGCCTCGCTGCCACAACAGCAACAGTGAGCTGAAGAAGACGGGGCGACCCTGTCGAAATATTCTCCAAGTAAGTTTTTGATTCTGAGTCTGTAACTACTTTTCTAATGTCGAATCCAGAATCCAGAAACCTATATTCTTATCAATGGAAGCTTGACTGGGATTGAAGCGGTCAGTGCAAATGTAACACTCACTATCCCCGTGTAAATATGATCATTTCAGTGTGTATTTATCATTGTCATGCTGTGGTTTTTTTGTCACCGTGTGTGATTTCAAGGATGTTTTTGATGATTGTGGACAGGCACCCGACAGGCGTGCTATCTCAATCTCTCTGTGCGTGCAGCTTAGGTGCTTTTGCGTGTAGTCTGAAGAGAACCACATTAAACAGGCCATATATGGGGAACATTTCTTCGGCAGTCTGCCATCTTTTCAGTGTGTGATGCGAGTTTGGACTACCTGATTTCTGTGTTTGTTTGTTTGTTTTCTACTTATTCACTTGCCTATCTACTTTTCGTTTTCTATTTAGTACAGGATGTGGTAACCGAAATGGTTGTTGTGACGGACCGTTTTTGATCTGATCACAGTTTTTACAATAACTCCGCTAACCGGAGCGAGTTTACTGGAAAAAAAACCGGTTGGTTAGGTTGGTTATCTGGTGTTCACTATGCACGTATGTCGGATGAGCGCGGCTAGCCAACTAGTGTCTGAAGAAATTCCGGCTAGTTCGCCTACCCAGTCCAGCCGACGAGTTGTTGTGACAGCCAGTTCTGTTCCAGAGTCTGTCACAACAACTGAACGGAGTCCCTCGTCGGCTGCACTGGGTACGCGAACTGGCTGGAATTTCTTCAGAGACTGGTCGGCTACCCGCGCCCACTCGGCTTATGCGGTGTTCAGGTGAACACCGGTTAACCAGCCTAACCAAACCGGTTTTTCAGTAAACTCGCTTTGTTAGGCGGAGTTATTGTAAAAACTGTGATCGGACAAAAACAAAACAAAACAAAACAAAACAAAAAAAAAAAACGGTCCGTCACATTGAATGATATGGACTTGGACTGACTGGTTGAAATACTTCAGTGTTTTTTTTTTCTATATCGATTTGTTATCGTTTTAACGTGATGGTGAAGATCGGGTTTTCGTTTTCATCTTGTAGAAGTGTGAAAGCACAAAAGTACCAAGCGCAGGGTCAGCTGGACACGGGGGTGCAAAGTATTTCCCCAGGCCCATCACGCTGTGATGACAACACCAGTATTTCCTCAGGGGCTGTCCCGGTATTCCTACTGGCCGCCTTGTCCTGGGACGGGGGGGGTCATGATGATGAGGCTTCACCGGTACACGACATGTGCACGTTGCAGGTGTGTTGACTCGTCCTGCCATTCACTGCGGGGCAGAAGATAAGCTGACAAAAGAACAATCAGGCAAAAACACACACACACGCACGCACGCACGCAGTCGCTCGCACACACGCTCGCATACACACACGCACGCGCACACACCGCACACAACACACACACACGCACGCGGACATTCACGCTCGTACGCTCACACATAGCCTACAGATACACACACATATGCCCGCGCGCGCGCACGCGCGGACGCACGCACACACACACACACACACACACACACACACACACACACACACACACACACACACACACACTGCATACTAACGTCACACATGAGCACGCATGTATGCATGTTTACATACACGCACGCAGTCGCATACACAAGTGCATGTGCACACAGACGCATACATTATACACTCCTGTGCTCAGCCGCTCAAACACTGCATGTTCGAACGCGCGCACACACGTAGTCCTACACAAACAAGAGAGAGAGAGAGAGAGAGAGAGAGAGAGAGAGAGAGAGAGAGAGAGAGAGGATCAGACAAGCAGCCCCCAGCTCCCGGCGCACAGACCAGACTGCACATTCAGCAGGGAGTCGGGGGAAGTTTCATTCCGCTGTGGATTGACATAGGGCTCTCACTTGACCAAGTGCAAATGGCACAGGCTCCGCACAGATTGTCTCTCCAAACAGCTTCCAGTGACCACAGCCGGTGCAGGAGAAAGATTATCCGTCTTCTGTGTTGACATCCGGTGACCCCCCCCCCCCCCCCGCCCTCAATCCCTTCCTCTTTATGTTAACATCCGGGGAACAGTCTGAGTTATTACGTCACAGACATTCCTTGGTTTTGAAACAGTCAATATTGCTCCTTATTCCACATTTTGAGACACACTGAGCAATCGAAAATATGCTCCCAATATTGCCCTGAAACAGCTGAGAGAAGACAGAGGCATGCCTTGGTGGTAGCATTGCCTTTATTGTTGAAGGTAACTGGAGAAGAATAACTGTCCTTTTCCGACTTCATCCACAAAGTTATATGACACAACCAGCCGCCGTAGCGAAGTGGTTACGTCATGGACTCTCGGCCGGAGGTCGTAGGTTCGATTCCCATCAGAGCCATGTGGGATTTTTGTCTGTCCCGACCGGCTCCTACCCAGAGCTGAGTTTCCTTCGGGCTCAACTGGGAAGACAGGGACCACACAGTCGAGCTTCATCCATTACATGGATGCCACTCTGAGAGTGTTGCTCAAATTTCCTGACCAACAGGTGTCTGTATCTCTCGGGCCTAGTTGACACCGAGATACATTATGAAAGTAGACGTAGAATATAGCCATGTCATGCAGTCTCAGACCAAAATGGAAATCCGTAGCATCATCTTCATCATCCTCATTCTCATCGATCAGCATAAAACAAGGTCTCAAATGCTGTGATCCCACATGCCTTTCTCTCATGGTGACCTCAGTTTCGATGTCCTCTCCACGTCTATAGCCTTGGTTTGATTTCGTCGGGGTCACCGGTCGGCAAATTCATAGGGGCTGTTGTTGGACGGATGTGGTGGCTCACTCACGCCGGCTCCGCGACCAAGGCAAGTATTGTCATCATTAAGGGTGTTGGTCTTAATAGATGGTGTCCTGCGTATGTTAGATCAGAACAGGCGCCACTGAACACCTCCGAAGTGACTCGACCGCAGTGCAGTGTCTCCTCCGTCGGGTTACCTCTTGACGATTTGACATTGACTGCTCCCTGTGGATTGCCGGTGGCGGTGCTGCGGCGGGACGTGTCGGGCTGTGGCTGTGGACGGGGGTGTCGAATTGAGCGGCGTGGGTGCAATGCCACTGAGGTGGCACAGAAGATGGGACAGAAGAAACAGTTATAGGATATACTAAACAAAGTTCTGGTGGTGAAATGAATGGGGCACGAGTTTTTGCAGCCATGCGAAACAAGGAATCTCAATGTCAGTTTCATAACAGACCAGTCAGTGCCAATTCAGGCCTGTCACCACATAGGAAAATCGGTCATTTCTGTCTAGGGGGAAGATCGACTGACACACAGTGCATACACCGAGGTAGAGCATGTTAACAAAATCTTTGTAATCCTTAAGGCAGGCACTGGCTGGGCTATAAACAACATGAATTGAATTGATTTGAATTCAGGCGGGTAAACGTAGGCTGTGATAACTGAATAGTAGTTATAGAAGTCGTTAAAGATGATCTTTAAAAAAAACCCATTTTAGTGCCCCCTCCCCATCCCCCCCCCTCAAAAACTGCTATATCAGCTAACAAACTGCAAAACAGACAGTCACTAAAGTTAGGTGACTGCAGGCGGAAGCTGAAACCCATATTGAACAGAAATCAGGGTCCGCCGCGGGGAGGTGTGAAACCAGGATCTTCAATAACATTCTCATTCGTTTTACAACCCGGACCTTTCTGTTGGTATTGTTCAAGGAAGATTTTTAAACGGCACCTACTTATAGACAATGACAGGAAATGTTAACCTGACACGCATTCCACGTTGTGAAAGATCATCAAGACCTGTGAGATAACAGGCTTCGGTGTCTAGTGTCATGTGCACGGCAAACGTCTTTAAACATTCTTTCAGCTGTTCACGACATATAGTATTGAGCTATTTCATCTCAAATAGGGTATGCTTTTCGCCTGCAAGGGATATTGCGTCATAGGAAAATAAAAGAATGCTAAAGGGCTGTGGGGGTACCCATCTGAACAAAGCTGATGCACACCAGACATGCTGAGACGGGCAAGGTCCAAACGTGAAAAAAGTGCCGGAGTTAAAATACAATAAAAAGATGAAACACAAAGATATATTTTTCAAAGGGGCAAAATTAAACAGATGAGATTAAAGCAATGAAAGTTCAATCAAAATATTAAAAGAAGCGAAGTCAAAACTGGCAATGGTAAAACGCAAGATTAAAACGCACACATCTAGTAACAGGTTAAACTAAAACGGACAAACTTAGGTTAAAACAGCCAAACGCACAAAGTATAATGTTGAAACATGAAATAGCAAATCATATAAGGTATAAACAGTCCAAGTTAAAACAAATAAGATGAAATAGGTCCTGTTAAAAGATGAGATTAAAACAGGCAAAGTTAAAAACACACATAAGGTCGAAATAGGCCAGGGGTAAAATAAATACAATAAAAACAGGCCAGAATAAAAACAAATCAAACAGGCAAAGTGAATACAGATTAAACAGGCAAAAAGAACACAGATCAAACAAAGTGAACACAGATCAACCAGGCAAAGTGAACACAGATCAAAGAAAGTGCACATAGATCAAACAAAGTAAACATAGTCAACACAGATCAAACAGCCAAAGTGAACACAGGTCAAACAGCCAAAGTAACACAAATCAAGGAAAGTGCACACAGATCAAACAAAGTAAACATAGATGAAACAGGCAAAGTGAACACAGATTGAACAGGCAAAATGAACACAGATTAAACAAAGTGAACACAGATCAAACAGGCAAAGTGAACACAGAGAAGGTTACAGGCAAAGTGAACACAGATTAAAAAGTGAACACAGATTAAACAGGCAAAGTAAACACAGATTAAACAGGCAAATTGAATGCAGAGAAGGCTACAGGCAAAGTGAACACAGATTAAACAGGCAAAGTAAACGCAGATTAAACAAGCAAAGTGAACGCAGAGAAGGTTACAGGAAAAGTGAAGGTCAAAACAGACCAAGGTAAAACATGTTACATAAAAACGGGCAAACTTTAAAAACATGGATAAGATCTTTAAAAATGCAAAGTTAAAGTAACGTTTAACAGATGATTTGTACCAGATGAGAATAAAACATGTAATGTTAACACCAAGAGATTATGAAGTTACGTCAGGTGAGAATGAACTATGTAAAGTTCAATCTTGTAAGGTTCAGTCATGTAAAGTTCAATCATGTATATTCAGTCATGTAAAATTCAACCATATAATGTTCAGTCATGTAAAGTTCAACCATATAATGTTCAGTCATGTAAAGTTCAACCATGTAAGGTTCAGTCATGTAAAGTTCAACCATGTAAGGTTCAGTCATGTGAAGTTCAATCATGTAATATTCAGTCATGTAATGTAAAGTTCAACCATATAATGTTCAGTCATTTAAAGTTCAACCACGTAAGGTTCAGTCATGTTAAGTTCAATCATGTGATATTCAGTCATGTAACGTTCAGTCAATCATGTAATGTTCAGTCATGTAACGTCCAACCGTGTAAGGTTCAGTCACGTAAAATACAACAGTGTAAGGTTCAGTCACGTAAAATACAACTGTGTAAGGTTCAGTCACGTAAAATACAACTGTGTAAGGTTCAGTCATATAAAGTTCAATCATGTAATGTTCAGTCATGTAAAGTTCACTCATGCAATGTTGAGTCATTGATGTTCAGTCATGTAAAGTTCAGTCATGTAATGTAAAGTTCAACCACGTAAGGTTCAGTCATGTGAAGTTGAATTATGTCATGTTCAGTCATTTAAGTTCAATCGTGTAATTTTCAGTCATGTAAAATTTCATCATGTAAAGTTCAATCATGTAGGGTTGAACCATGTGAGGTTCAACCATGTAAGCTTCAACCATGTGAGGTTCAACCAGGTAAGGTTCAACCATGTAAGACTCAATCATGTAAGGCTCGGTCATAAGACGCAAGGTTAAAACATGAAGTTCAAACAACGGGTACAGCAGACCATCTGTGCAAGATATGTCCGAGCGAGCTAGCGATCCTCAAAAGTCTTATACACACTCGCGCATGCGCGCGCGCGCGCACGCACGCACGCACGCACGCACGCACGCACGCACACACACACACACACACACACACACACACACACACACACACACCCCCACAACATCACATCACAACACACACACACACACACACACACACACACACACACACACACACACACACACACACCACCACCACCACCACCACCACCACCACACACACACACACACACACACACACACACACACACACACACACACACACACACACACCACCACCACCACCACCACCACCACCCACCACCACAACAACAACAACAACAACAACAACAACAACACACCATAACACACACACACACACACACACACACACACACACACACACACACACACACACACACACGGAGACTCTCTCTCTCTCTCTCATATACACTCTCTCTCTCTCTCTCTCTCTCTCTCTCTCTCTCTCTCTCTCTCTCTCTCTCTCTCTCTCTCTCTCTCTCTCTCTCTCTCTCTCGACTCTCTTGGGCGACTTTACATTTTCAGGATATTCATGATCAAGACCTCAGGAATATAACGATTTTCCTTTTCCTTTTTTTTTCTCTTCGTGTTTCTTTCTTTCCTTATTTCTTTCTTTCCTTCTTTTTTTTTTTTTTTTTTTTTGTTGTTGATCAGGATGGAAAATAGAGCGTGGGGTGAGGGTGGAGACTCTGAAACATGAACACTCAAGACGAGACACATCGCCAGAAGAGACGCAGTACCGCATGTAATTTTGTTGTTGTTGTTGTTGTTGTTGTTTTGTCATTCGCTTCACGTCAACTAACCAGTCCATAAAAATACCAGTGACAGCGATTGATCACGATTCTGAGTTTTGAGTGAGCACTCAAACTGCTGTTAAACTGGCTCCCAATACATTCCCACTCTTCAGTTTAATAAACAAAGAAGTCCAACCTCCATTTGAAGTTTCCATTCCAATGAATGTCTTGTTTTCCCAGACCAACTAATATCTCTCTCAGCGCGGCAGAATGTACGAAGCATGGCATGGTGCGACCTGAGGGAGATGGGGAAGGGAGGGGGGGGGGGGGGGGGGGGGGGAGATGGGAGGGGGAGGGAAGATGGGGAGGGGGAGGGAATAGACCCAGTGGCACACAGCAGACTATACACGGTGATCATTATCTCAGGCAGACACTAGTTTCCCTGTACGGAAGTCGTTTCCGGTTCTCGTCATTGGGTCACATGACGACTCGCCACCACCCTGCACTTGGTTTGTTTGGGTTTGAACATTGGAGGTAAAGGAGGAGGTGAGGGAGGGAGCCGTGTGCAGGATGGGGAGGAAGGGGCAGGTGGGTGGGGATAGGGGTAGTGAAGGGAGGCAGAGTGCAGCACACGAGGAACGTGATCGGGGGGGGAGGGGGGGGGGGGGGGGGGGGGGGGGGGGGGGGGGGGGGGGGGGGGGAGGGGAGGTGCTGGGTGGTGCTGGTGGGAGCTGTGAAAAGAAGCTGCTGAAAGAAAACTACTGAAGAGGCGTCAGGGCGGGCACCCAAGGGCTGGGCCAGGGAGAGAGGGGGCGACGTTACACACACACACACACACACACACCACGCACGCACGCACGCACGCACGCACGCACGCACGCACACACGCACGCACGCACACACACACACACACACACACACACACACACACACACACACACACACACACACACACACGCACACACACACACACACACACACACACACACACACACACACACACACACAGAGGTGGTTAGGGGAGGAGAGGGGAGGGAGGAGGAGGGGGCTGGAGAAGAGGGAAAGCAAAATGCAGAGCAAGACCAACAACCGTGGTGCCGTCGTTAGTGTCGCTGGCAGCGGGCTCGGGAGTTGTAGGTTCAAATTCCATCACAAACATTCCTTCGTGGGATTTTGTTCGGCCCCGACCGACTCCTCTCTTGGAGCTGAAAGCGGTATGGGCTCAGGTGGGAACACAACCGAGTTTCATCCACACTGCGACAATCGCTAAGATTTTCTGACCGACGCTTCAGTAGTCTGTTGACGTCAGGATGTAATTTTTCCCGTTGTGTAGACTCCGGCGTTAGTGTTTGTCTTCATCGTTATCATCATTGCTAATCATCATTAAGAAAATATATATCTTGTGATTTTTTTTATGCCCTGCTCTGAGGGGGGTCAGTGTTGATGTTCTCTCAACGGCCATACCCATGGTGTGCGTCCAATTAGTATTGGTTTAAACACAACTTTATTCAAAATGATAGCATCGGATACTATCCATCGAAAGAGCAACAACAAGCTTATAGCCTGTATCGCGCAACTGGCATGACACCGACAAACTCAATCTTGCAGACAGTAAAAATCAATCACAGACGACATAGTTTTTGGATACTTGAATCCAATCCATGAATCCAGTGAATGTTCAGGGTCGGCATGTTGTTGCGGGGCTGTCGCTGGGTGGACGTGGGGGCACTCTCCTTAGCGAACCCACGTCTACGCTGGGTCCTCGACAAAATACCTAGCGTCGTCAGTTGGAGACTGGGATTGGAGGAGGGGGGATGGGTATGGGAAAGGGGAACCACTGAGCATGCCGGGACTGGATAAGTTCAAACGCCGTGTGAACATCACCGAACTGAGTTGGCAGCAGTGCAGTGTCTCCTCCGGTGGGTTGCCTATCACGATCTGGGACTGACTGCTGCCTGTGGACTTCCGTTGTCAGCATCGACAGGATGAAAATGAGACGCTGAGAGAGAGAGAGAGAGAGAGAGAGAGAGAGAGAGAGAGAGAGAGAGAGAGAGAGAGAGAGAGAGAGAGACAGACAGACAGACAGACAGACAGACAGACAGACAGACAGACAGACTGACTGACTGACTGACTGACAATTTAGACGCACCCTAGTATCATACACACATACACAACATGTCCGATTTTGTGTCCCCAGAGCTAAGCTGATGCGCACAAAAAAGAGCTTTGTGTTCAAATCCATTGCGCTTTTAAACAAACACAGCGTGTAAGAAGAGGCGGTGGATCACCTGTGACACAAGCATGTGCGCGGGTGTGTATGTCTGTGAGCAAGCGGGAAAGTATAGATGCTGGAGTGTGTGTGTGTGTGTGTGTGTGTGTGTGTGTGTGTGTGTGTGTGTGTGTGTGTGTGTGTGTGTGTGTGTTTATGTGTGCATGTCCTGGAGCAGTGAAGAATAGAAATGTCTGGAATATGTCTTATCTTAAGGATTTTTAAATGATAAATCACCTCTCTCTCTCTCTCTCTCTCTCTCTCTCTCTCTCTCTCTCTCTCTCTCTCTCTCTCTCTCTCTCTCGTGCACACATGCATGCATATATAATTATGAGTGGCTGAGTGTATGCTTTATTTGCACAACCAAAAAGGAGAAAGACTGAAATTCCCATTTTGGTGATACACGCATGTTTTATTGTTTGAAAGTAATTTTAATCTTCAATATCACATTTGTAACTGTAAATATGTATGTCTTAACTTTTTTAGTGCAGCGGTCACGAATGTAATTTCTCTTTTAACAAGAGATAATAAGGTTTTCTGAATCTGAATCTGTGTACACATATCTGAACATAGAAACACACCACTCGACGCACCTCTCCGTGCAGATCAGCTACAAACCACATGGAAATTCCGTTTTCACACACACACACACACACACACACACACACACACACACACACACACACACACACACACACACACTTACGCATGCACGCAAACTTGCACACACACACGCGCGCGCGTGCGCGCGCGCGCACAGACAAACAATATTAAATAATCAAGGTGGTATTACATTAACGTCGTTGCATTTACATTAGAAATAACTTAAGTATCTCAAGGGAGAAATTGTATGTACCTAATAGTAACTGAACATTACAAAAACACTAATTCCGCCTATCCCAAATATTACGCTCAGTTTCTTGTATTTACATAGTATACATGCATTCATTTCTATGCATGAATAATAAACGTATGTACCGAGTGATAGAGATGTACATATCAAATCAGTATGAACGTGTAGATGATATGCACAGACCAACATACACATACAAATTCAAACTTTCATACATAAATCACTGCTACACCGACTGAAGTACAACTGTTTTGTGTTGTTTGATTTCTGTGTTCAAAACACCGCAAGAAAGAAGAAAGTTCGAAACTGGAGGAGAAAACATTCCATGTGTGTGTGTGTGTGTGTGTGTGTGTGTGTGTGTGTGTGTGTGTGTGTGTGTGTGTGTGTGTGTGTGTGTGTGTGTGTGTGTGTGTGTGTGTGTGTGTGTGTGTGGTGTGTGTGTGTGTGTGCACGCGCGAGCGCGGTTATTGAGTAGGGAAGGGGGGTGGGGTGGGGGTGGCATATACGACAGAGAATATGATAGTAAGCGAAAGACGTCGATGTATGGGAAGCCAAGCGGAAATAAGTTTCGTCAACACCGTGAACTTGAAGAATAGAAATAACACCACCACCACCCCTCCTCCCCCCTCCCTCCCCCCCCCACCCCCCCCCCCCCCCCCCCCCCCCCTTTTTTTTTTTTTTTTTTTTTTTTAGCTAAGCTTTTATTATTTTTAATCACATTTTTTGTCCTGCCTGACTTTGAAACGTGATGTTTCTGTACTGTGAAGTGTTCCTTCCATTCGTTTGACGGTCCTGTGACCTGACATTTCTTCGTGTTTCTGCTGCAGTGACCGTCAGTAGCCATTGCACTTTGACTTGACTGAAGCGGACAGTGCTGCGAGCAGTCTCACAGCTCAGTGCTGTCCGTTCTCTTGGGCAAGGACACCACCCAGAACCCCAGACTTGGCCGGTTTGGCGTACATGTCTCCTCTGGGGCCCCGCCGTATGCAGCACGGGGCTGCCCGCTTCCTTCATGTTCTCCTGTCCTGTAGAATCATCCACAGCCGGACACTCCCGCTGCTTCCTGTCTGTTCCCAAATCCCGGGCGGACCCCTCGGCTGATATTTTCTCATCCTTCCGTGAAACTCGCGGCACGTCTTCTGGAGTTGAATCCGGCCCAGACGTACCGCTGGATACGTTGTCGTGAGGTTTGTGTGCTACTTGCGGTACACTATACCCGTCCGCGTCCGTCTCTTCTGCACGATCCCCGAGCTGAGAATGAAGGTCTGACCCTGGGTGCCCGACGTTTGAGGAACTGACAGTTGCTGGGGTGATGATATTCGGCTCTTCTTCGTAATCGTCTCTTGCAGGTCTGGTGGGGTTCCTGGGCTGGGCAGACACTGGGACTGCTGCTGCGGATGAGTCCATGTCGCCAGTGTGAGTGGGGTCCGTGTCTGTCACTTGAAGGGGCTCGGAGTAGATCCTGACCTCATGGAGTGGATCTGCCCCACGGGACGTACGCGGGCGCACCTGTCCCTTTACCGGTCGCGTCATGGGGAGATGCCGTCCTCTCCTGGACCTTGGCCTTCACGTCCTTCACCTCCTCGTACTCGTTGCCGTGAGGTCTGTCCATGGCGGGGTCCACACCCAGAGCACTGATGTCAGCGTACTCATCATGCGCAGAGGCTTGGGATCGGTGTACTCGGCGCTGAGAGTTTGTAGGTGGCGCTGCTCGTGGTAGCGGGGGAAGAGACCGACGGAGCAGAATCCTTGGCTGGCGGGGAAGTCACCGGCTTCAGATGGAAGCTTCTAGTCTGCGTCAGGCGGGCCTGGAGGTCGGCCAGATAGGCCTCGCGGTGTTGCCCGAGCGGCCACCGAGTCCTCAACTGGGTCCCAGTCCCCCGTGCTGTGGAAGGCCGGCTTCTGGCGGATCTTCAGTCTGCCCGACCTGGGACATCACAGTCACCGGCTGCTCAAAGGCTTTCCCAGGACTTACTTCACAGTGTTAGTTGACATGAAGTGTGTGTTTGGACATCTTCTCTCTCTCTCTCTCTCTCTCTCTCTCTCTCTCTCTCTCTCTCTCTCTCTCTCTCTCTCTCTCTCTCTCTCTCACTCAACACACACACACACACACACACACACACACACACACACACACACACACACACACCGACACACACACATACACACACACACACACACACACACGCATGTACACACACACACACACACACACACACACACACACACACACACACACACACACACACAACACAACACTCACAAACACACTAACACACGCATACGCGCACACACACACAATATAGATAAATAATGAATGGATGAATAAGTTAATGAATGAATGAACAAATATGAATAAATAAGCTAGTAGGTAAGTAAAGATAGATTGATAGACAGACAGACAGACAGCTAGACAGATAGATGCATACATTTGCACACACACATATACACACGCACGCGCGCGCGCGCGCGCGCGCACGTGCACACACACACACACACACACACGCGCGCGCGCGCGCACGCACGCACGCATGCAGACGCACACACAAAAACACACATATACACAAGCACGCGCGTGCGCGCGCGCACACACACACACACACACACACACACACACACACACACACACACACACACACACACATTGGTAAACACAGACAACACACACACACACACACACACACACACACACACACACACACACACACACACACACAGAGGTAAACACACACACACAACACGTACACACACACACACACACACACACACACACACACACACACACACACACAGAGGTACACACACACACACACACACACACACACACACACACACACACACACACACACACACACAACACACACACACACACGCACACACACACACACACACACACACACACACACACACACACGCACACACAGGTAAACACACAGACAAATTTCACACAAAGAGACACACCACATGACCACATGACACACACACACAGGCCACACACAGTCCACACACACACGGTCGCCATGTCACACACACAGCGACACACACAGGTGGAACACACAGGGCTTGCACGCACACAGCGGGAAGAAGACACACAAAATGACACAAGGAACACAAGCACACACACACACACACACACACACACACACAGTTCAATCACCTTTGGAAGGATAAAGAGAGTAATGGCCATCTCTGAGGAAGATCAGGAGACAGGCAAGGCCCGTCAGTCCCACTGCGGTCGCCATGTCTAGATCCAGCCAGGAAAAGGTGGAAGAGCAGGGGGGTGAGGTGAGGAGCGGGTGTGCGTGTAGAAGACATGATGAAAGTCAAAATGACGAAAAGGAACAGAGAAGCGAGAACAGTTGTTTTACATCAAGCCATCATGTTCAATAACAGTTGTATGGAAAAAATACAAACTGCATAATCCCAATCTCTCTTGGCTCAAACACATGTACGTGTGCGTGCGTGCGTGTGTGCGTGCGTGCGTGTGTGTGTGTGTGTGTGTGTGTGTGTGTGTGTGTGTGTGTGTGTGTGTGTGTGTGTGTGTGTGCGTGCGCGTGCGTGCGTGCTCATTTATTTGGCCACCAAGCAAATGAAAGGTACTAGTGACAATACAAGAGCGTTCCTACTTCAAACACTTCTGAAGGCGAGACAAACAAAAGGGACAAAACCCCTGAGGTTTTTTTTTTTCTTCAGTTTCCCCCCCTTCTTGGTTTGTCCGTATCGCTTGTTTTGCCCATTAAAACACCGGTGGGCATTTTCGGCTCTGAGAACTATTCGCAGAAGAAAGTCTTCAGCCTGTTGTGTCACAAATCACGACAGGAATGAAACCATGTCTTAGGCAATACAGTCCTGTTTTCAAGGTTTTCTGGTAGTCATTCGACAAAAAGTTGACCAGAAAAGGATTTAAGAATTTGACAAGTTCTATCGATTTTGTGTGTGTGTGTTTGTCCTTGAATACAAAATGCTTTTGAGACTTTCTGATTTTGTTTGATTGAGACTGTAGGATACAGTGCCAATGCACAGGAAAACATAAACATTTCAAACACACACACACACACACACTCACACACATACGCACACACATACACACACAAAGACAGACAAAAAGACAGACACACACACACACATTAATATATTGAGAGAGAGAGAGAGAGAGGGACAGACAGACACAGACAAAGACAGACAGACAGAAGTTTCCCTCGATTCGTACGTACAAACGTCTTCTTGCGTAAACGCTTTCACTGTCGATCCCTTGTTGGTATCTTGATCGCCTGAACATAGACACGACAGAAGACTCCAGCTGTATGTAGCATTACAACAGCGAACAATTCGCTAAACACGCTGGAAGTAAGTCACACATGGAAAAGAATTCAAATGACACAAGCTCACATGAAAACCTTGTTCAGAGATGTTCCACCTGACGCGATCTTTGAATTCTTGAAAGAGATAACATTTTTCATCGGAACTGAGATTTTACAGTGGAAAGTTTTTAACAAAATTTCGGAGGGGTTTTTAAGAAGATATATTTTAAAGAATGTGTGTGAGAATGAATGACTTGTGAGTTGATTTCAGCGTGGTGACAGCCCTGATATGGCCCCTTGCGGTCGGCTGGGCTACATCAACATTACGTTACCTTACCTTAAACATTTCCCCCCCCTTAAAGCCAACACGTTCTGAGCGCGAACCACAGCTCACGGCGATGCATTCAAAGGGAAGTAATCCAACGAATTGAACAGAAGTTTCCTTATAATCATACACGTCTGCTTCCCTTAACTTTCTTAACCAGGCATTGAATGCGAGAACTGCGCACTATCATGGATGAACAACAAACAAAAACAAAAACGAAATACCAACGACAAAACAAACAAACAAACAAAAAAATCGCGGATGATACATTTAAGAAATCCCTTTTGAAGTCCAGCTTTAAAGACAGCAGTTCTCTCGCTTGGTTCGAAGATGCAGCAAATTATACTCGGAGTGCAGCTGCATCAGAGACTGGTGTGTTTTGACATTTTTTTTTCACCATCTTTTTATTCATGTACATGGATATGGTTATATGTGTGCACATTGCACATTTCAAATCGCAGCTGTATTGTCCAAATCAGAATCAGTGGGAAAAAAAATGCTTAGAACATAAAATGGTCAAAAAGAAATTGTTTAACAGAAGAACAAAAGAAACAACAAACATGCAACCAACAAAAAAAAGCCCCCCCCCCCCCCCCCCCCCCCCCCCCCCCCCCCCCCCAAAAAAAAAAAAAAAAAAAGCAAAAAACAGCAGCAACAACCACAACAATAACAGCAAAAAACAACAACAGCAACAGCAGCAGCAGCAACAACAACAACACACACATGCACACACACACACACACACACACACACACACACACACACACACACACACACACATACCACCACCACCACCACCACCACCACCACCACCACCACCACCAAAGAAGTTGTCAACTGCGAAAGGAAGCAAAGAGAATGAAAGAGTAAGAAGAGTAATACATCAAAAGCGGGGAAAAAAAACAAAAAAAGCAAAGCAAAACAAACAAAAACAAAACAAAAAAACCCCAGGGAGATGGGGACACGGTGACACGGGGAGTTGAACTGACAGTGGCACAACTGACAACACAGCCGAGGCAAAGGTGGGGGGGTGAGGGCAGAGTATACACAGCAGCGGTATCAGTGGGTGCTGGGGACGAAAGTTAGAGGAGGGAAGGAGGGGGTGGGGGGGGTGGAAGTGGTGGCTGACAAAGCGTCATATAACATATTGCATCTGTATAAATAAAATATCAAGAACATATTGTCACGATTAGAACCACTGACAATCAAACAAAAACAAACAAAAACCAAAACCGAAACTACTGTATTAGACGACACACTCCGCGCTAATCATACAGATGCAAACAACCTGAACAAATCAAATAAAGCGCGAAGTTCAGCGTAGAGATCACCGCCAAGTGCAGGTGCACCAGCATCGATACTTTTCATGACA